>JBBPNG010000348.1:0-25767 GCA_038091095.1 Leccinum incarnatum
TGTTAATTCAGGGGGAGCAGGAAGCGAATTCATATATGAGCGTACCAGCGTCAGGACGAAAGTATGTAAACCCCGGGATTCGAGGAAGGACGCGACGTTCTCGCGCCAGGAGCGGCTCGCTCTGGGCCTGGCATTTTCGAATGTGATTGGGAGCAAGGGCTGTTGTTCAGCAACGTCCTGATCAGACATGATGGTTATGGGTCAAGCCACACCACTGGGGGGGTGCCGCATTACAAGTGCTAACTTGAAGGAACGCCATACAATGGTCACGATCACGTGCCTCGAGAAGCGAATAACTTCTTCTGCCAGCTTCTTTCAATTGACCCTGCAAAATGGCCTCTTTTGTTCTCCGCATTGGCATCAAATCACACCCGCCGCTCTTCACCTCGGCACACACGCGAAACGTTCTCAGACAGCTCAAGGTAGTAGCCATTCCACGGCACACGCGGCAGAGTCTGCCTTTACTCCTGACCGCGACCGGCTTCGCTGGTGCTGCTCTTGGAATCTCGTCCTTAGCATGGACACCCCCGTCCAGGCTCCACTGTGATGGCAAGTGCACCGTATGCATAACCATGTCCCCTGAGTCCTGACAGCATCCATCAAGACGCACAGCCCTCCCAGGCGGGACTGCCCTCGCCTCCAAAATCTTCCGTAAACGCGCTCGAGCTGACGTTTGGTACCGTTTGCGGCATTTGCGCCGGCGTATTTGTCAAGAAGAGTGCGCGCATAGTCGCCTTCTTCCTCGGCGGACTGTTTGTCGTCCTACAGGCAAGTCAGTTCCTGCCCTGACCGCGTCACGCCGGCTGAGTGACACCGTCACCCCTGCAGTACCTTGGTTCCGCCTCGCTCGTCAAGGTGGACTGGGCGCGGATGGCGTCTCGATTCGAGAACTTGTTCTATACGACTGACGCGCTCGGGAAGAGGAGACCGCCGACTGTGCGGTCGATATGGAAGTGGATCGTGAACTTTTTGACGGCTGATTTCCAGCCGAGAGCGTCGTTCGTGGTGGGTTTCGCGTTAGGACTCAGGGTTGGTTAGTAAAAGAACGAACTGTAATTCGACTCATGTGTATGAGAAAAGTACACCGGTTGTCTTGTCGACTGAGCTAGTCGACGTACGTATGAATTGAATAGATCTTGTGACTCTTATCTAGGGACCTAATTACTTCCAAATGTAGAAGGAGAAAAATATTCACGGCTTCAAACCGCCCACATTTAAAACCATTGCCAGCGACCAACGTCATGGGCGGCCGACGGACAAAATACAGACAGGCCTCGCCAGTGCCCCTCCCCGATCCCGATTCCCGACCTTCACCCAAAAAGCTCGGAAAACGCAAGTTAAACGTCGAGCTCGAACGACCTGCATCCCGCGGGGCCGCAAAGCGTGCAAAGGTCAAAGGGGCTAAAAAGCTTGTGATCGAGGAGCCAGATGAATCGTCAGATACGCCTGCGTCACTGGAGGCGTCCCCCGAGATCGATGCGTTGACGTCGGAACCGAACCAACTGTGGTCGTCGGAGGACGAGGACGAGGATTCCGGAGGGGAAGAAGACGAGCATGTTACGATGGGAAACATGGAGAAGCTTTCTCGCGCGTTGGATGCCGAAGCGGCTCATGAAGCCGAACTCGATATGGAGGAGCTGCAGAACGCCGGCTTGGCAGAAGAAGAAGAAGAAGACGAGGATGAGGGTGGGGACGAGGACGAGGACGAGGACGAGGGTGAACCATTCCACTTGCCAACTACCGAGGAGAGAGAAGAAGAAAAGAAGGGCGTGTCCGACGTGCAGGTCGTACAACGTCGAATGCGACATTGCGTTAGAGTGCTTCGCAATTTTAAAAAACTTGCCAAGGAGGATAGGTCTGATGTTCTCTTGAATTGCCATATCCTGATGGGCTGAATTTTTACACAGACCACGATCGGAATACGTGGAGCAGCTGCTGTCTGATATCGCCAGTTATTATGGATACAATGATTTCTTAGCCGAACAGCTGTTCCAGCTTTTCTCAGTAGCAGAGGTATGTTAGTCTTCTTTTCTCTCCTTGTAGTTTTTTTTTCTCAGCCGAGGTAGGCTGTCGAGTTCTTTGAGGCGAACGAGGTTCCTCGGCCAGTTACTATTCGCACGAACACCCTCAAGACGCGAAGACGAGATTTGGCTCAAGCACTAGTCAACCGAGGTGTCAACCTTGAACCAATCGGAAAATGGACAAATGTCGGACTACAGGTATTCGAAAGTTCCGTGCCGATTGGTAAGGTGGTGGAATGCTTTGCATGTCTGTGTTTTTCACTCGAGTTTTTCAAGGCGCAACTCCCGAGTACCTCGCTGGACACTATATGCTTCAAGCAGCGTCTTCGTTCCTTCCTGTCATCGCGCTCGCTCCGCAGCCCAATGAACGTGTCCTTGATATGGCCTCTGCGCCCGGGGGCAAGACGACTTATATCGCTGCTCTTTTGCAAAATACGGGCCAAGTTTTTGCCAACGATGCAAATAAGGCTCGGACGAAGAGTCTTGCAGCGAACATCCATCGCATGGGCTGCAAGAACGTGACCGTTTGCTCATATGACGGACGGGAATTTCCCAAAGTGATGGGTGGGTTCGACCGCGTTCTGTTGGATGCACCATGTAGCGGCACAGGGGTCATCAGCAAAGACCCGAGCGTCAAGATCAACAAGGTGGCGTCTACTCTTTCATTCATTTCATATACGTCATCTAAATCACATCCATCAGTCTGACCGCGACTTCCGACTGTTGGCCCATCTGCAGAAGCAACTGATCTTGTGTGCGATCGACAGTGTCTCTCCCGAGTCCAAGTCAGGTGGCTACGTGGTCTACTCGACTTGCTCCGTTATGGTGGACGAAAATGAGGCTGTTGTAAACTACGCTCTACGCAAGCGCCCGAACGTGAAACTGGTCGACACAGGCCTAGAATTCGGGCGTGAGGGATTCACAAAGTATCGCGGAAAGGTTTTCAATCCATCGCTGCGATTGACGCGCCGCTTCTACCCGCATGTACACAACATGGACGGCTTCTTTGTTGCCAAGTTCAAGGTGGAGAAGCGTAAAAAAGTGCCTGCAGGAGGCAAGGTCGTGGAGGAGCTCGGCGCGGAATTACCGGCCTCGGAAGAAGACATCCACTTCGATTCGGAAGAAGACCGGCCCTATATAGAAGGTTCGCACTGGTCACATTATTGGCGACTTTTTTGCTGATTATCACATTTATTTCTTAGAGGGAAAACGAAGGCAAATGAAGGCAAAGGGTCTTCGGGTGCCACCACGCCACAAGGCCAAGTAGAGTTCAGGACAAGGTTATCATCGTCGGGGATATTTGTTTGCCCTGTACCCAAGAACTTCGGTACGGATCCTGTCTGTCCTGCCAGTATTCGTAGATCTGGGTTATCTCGATGATAACGAGTGTACGATGATGTTTGAACGGGCGTCGGCTCGCAGTCGTGTGGTGCTGCACGATGCCGAATGGAAGAAGTTGGAAGCGACATGACATGTGAATGGGCGATGATATTGCTCTTCAAAGTCGTGGTTCTGGAGCAGTTAAAAGTGGCCGAATTATTACCGCCGGTTAACGCACGTATTCTTGAGGGCGTGAAAGGTAGGCTCGGGGAAGGTGGGCCTGAAATTACTATAAGGCTCCGGAGGGACGGGCGTGTTTCAAGGAAAGAGCCGCTAAACGTGATTAATGACTGTGTGAGCAATGTACTCCGATGTGACGAAATCAGCGGAATTGCAGTGATATCCTCGGTGCTTTTCGCCGCACAATGATGGGATACTGTTCACGAGACATGGTGAGCGTTACACAGAACAATTGCTGGGCTCTCGGTTGCAGTATTGAATCACGGTCGCAATAAATACAACGCAACTTGGGCGCAACGGCAATGACCAGATGGGATGTCAGATAACCATGACTACAACATACTGGATGTTCACACCTACTTATCTCTCCGGCCCTGCTGTCGTATTGTCTCCCAGTACACGCGGGATGGAGAGTCGTGAGCCATCGGTGCGGTAAGGAAGACGGGCCCACCCTGACGAAAAAGGTGGCCCAGGGCGTTCACTATTTCGTCCGTTGTCAGTCGCGTGTAGAGCAGACAGTCGCACGGGTATGGGTCAGTTCCAATCAGACGGGATATAATAATGGCTTGCGCCAGCATCACGACGAGGCGCAGAGGGGGGTCAGTCAGACATATTGCGTCAGACGAACAGCGCTGAGACACCTCTCCTGTCTGGCTGTCCTTTGTTGACTTGGCGTAGGGGCGATGTGAACTATTTACAAACTGTCGCGATCGGCAAATGGATGAATTGGACTATGACGTGATCCGGTGATACTCTCCTTCCTCCAAAAAAGGTTGGGTTTGGCGATCTGCCACCGCACGGACCACCGCACTCGCCCGTTCCTCCCCCTCCATTGCCCCCTCTGTCGTTCGAGTCTCCCAGAGAATATCGTTAACAACCCACCCGTTCTCTCACCACCACCAGGGGTCTCACGTCCCAAAAAGGTACAATACGCGGTGGCTTGACAGGTCGCTCAAAAAATTAGGTGAAGTGTTTTTGTTTGGCGCGTAAGCGGAGCCAAATAGGGATAAGAGAGGCGCGAATTTGTTCTTGTCCGTATCTCTTCCTCTCTCTCCTACTTCTCTCTAGTCAACGGCCTAGCGCCTCGTAGCACCATCTTCTCCCTCTCTTGTCATTTATAGTTCATTCATGTTCGTCTTCTATCTCCTCCTTCTCTCCCGCACCCCTCTCACCTTTCTTTTCAGCTCACATTCGCATTTTTTCTTGCAATAATGTCTGCTACCGACGCCACCGTTGTTGTCCCCGCCGAGGAAGTCAAGGTTGTTGAGACCCCAGCGGTCGAGCCCACCCCCACTACGGACGCTCCCGCCACAGAGCCTGCTCCTGTCCCCGAGGAGGCTGCCCCCGCTCCGGTACGTTGACTCCCTCCTTGTCTGATAACGCCTCTCATTTTCATTTTCATTTTCATCAGGAGGCACCCAAGGAAGAAGAACCCAAAGCCTCTGTCAGTATCTTTGGTGCCACCCGTGTCGCCTCCTAACCAACGACTTTTTTTTCTCTTTATTTTAGGAACCCGTTGTTGAGGCTACTACTGATGCTCCCGCTGAGCCTGCCACTGAGGCCACTGCTGCGGAGCCCGCCAAGGAAGAATCGAAGACGGTATGCGTTTCATTGCTATAGCATGCGTGGCAACCTTGTAACAACTGTCGTTAGGATGCGCCTGCCGACGCCAAGAAGGAGGACAGGCCAAAGAGTCCCAGCATCCTCGCCAAACTCCTCGCTCCCTTCAAGGGGGCAAAGGCTCCTAAGAGTCCTAAAAAGGAGAAGAAGAAGGTTGAAGTGAGCAACTCGACATTGATCTGATGGCTTTTGTGACACTTTCCCAGGCTGAACTCGCGACTGAGCCCGCCGCTCCGGCCGAGGCCTCGCCTGCCGAAGCAAAACCTGAGGAAGCCGTCGTAGAGGAAGCTCCCGCCGCCCCTGCAGCTGAGCCCGTCAAGGAGACTGAGACTACTCCCGCTGCTGTTCCCGAGGAAACACCTGCTCCAGCAGAACCTGCAGCTGAGCCTACTCCGGCTGAGGTTCCAGCTGCGGAGCCTGTCAAGGCGGAAAAGGTATGCTAATTCCAATGTCCGTTGTCTTATCTTTCTGACTTGCCTCAGGCTCCAGAGAAGAAGGATCAGAAAGCCCTCAAAGTCGGTCGCCGGATATCAGCGCGTGTGGGCGACTTGTTCAAGAGCAGAAAGCCGGAAGTCAATGCGCCTGCAAAGGTCGACGAGAACCCTCCTGTCATTGATGAGCCCACCCCTCTTCCCCCGTTGGAGAACCCCGCCACGGACGAGGCTGGTGTCCCTGTTGCCCCCGCGCAGCCACCTGCTGAGGAACCGGCTCCTGCTGTCACCACCGCCCCCGTCATCGCTGCCGCTGCATAAACGACTTTAAAGCTGGTGGTGTTTATGATCGACACGAGCTTCAATTTGTTGCTTTTCTGTTTCGGGAGTCACTTGCGGATGATTTACACTATCAGTGACTGCGGAATCCTTCCCTTCTGTTTATGGCTTGTCTTTCCTTTTTACTACCCTACTCGTTGGATGTGGCTTTTCTTTGGTTGACGACGACTCCCCCCCTCATCATCATGACTACCGCGATTCGTGTTTTCACTGGCTAATGTCGATTCATCTAATTGATACCCTTACTTTGCACACGGTGGTGGATCGCGCTTGCATGTCAAATAAGTGCTTCATAATCGAAATTCAGAGGCATCCCGAAAACGGTGAATGAGTGATCTTTACTTGAGAGAGATATGACTCGACCTGTACAAATTCGTTATCTTCAACATAACTCCTTGTGTTACCTTGTTCCTGCCAGACACGGATGGCTCCAAAGTCTTCTACTAACGTAAAGGAGAGGTTAGTCGATGAGGAAGAGGTCCTTCAAGCCGTAGTACTCGCAGACAGCTTCAACAAACGATTCGCTCCGCTCACTCGACACAAGCCAAGGGCAAGTCACATTTCGGGGTCATTCATGCGGCTTGATTTGTTGATCGCCACTACCAGTGTCTGCTGCCCATCTGTAATGCACCACTTCTCGACTGGACTTTTGAAAGCCTTGCCCTGGCCGGTGTGCAGGAGATCTTTGTCATATGTCGTTCTCATGCCGAGCTCGTCAAGGATGCGATAAAGTTTGCACGATCTCACCCTTCCTCTGGCTCTGTTACTCATGTTAACCGAACAGACAATCCAAATGGTCTAAGCCCAGCTCTGGCTTGAAGATTGTCCCGATCGTCACTGCCAAGGAGACGTTTTCTCCTGGAGATGCCATGCGAGACATCTATACGCATGGGATCATTACGTCTGACTTTGTCCTCGTTACGGGCGATCTCGTCAGCAACATCCGGATAGACGAGGTCGTTCGCGTTCACAAGGAGCGCCGGAAGACGAACAAGGACGCCATCATGACGATGGTCGTGAAAGAGAGTGGCGCCCACCATCGCACCCGGTGTGTCTCTTCGACAAATCTCGCTTTCTCGCTGACATTCATGGGTGTTCAGATCAAAGGGCAACTCCTCCGTCTTCGTGCTGGACCCGAAAACGTCAGAGTGCTTGCATTACGAGCCCGTCACTGGCTATCCGCCCAAGAAGTACGCCAATATCCCACGCGAGATCCTCGCTGAGCATCCTGAGGTGGACGTTCGGAACGACCTCATTGATTGTTCGATCGATGTATGCTCCGTCGAGGTGCGTGCATTTGCAGAGCCTTTCCCTGGCGTGACTGATTCGACCGTGTCTGTGGCCAGGTCCCATCGTTGTTCCAAGACAACTTTGACTACGCGGACATTCGGAGAGACTTTGTGCATGGCATTCTTACGTCCGACTTACTTATGAAGAGTATCCATTGTTACATCGCCAAGGATGGGTATGCAGCCCGCGTCAAGGATACCAAGAGCTACGATTCTGTCAGGTGGGTTGTCATCTTCTTCATTGTCCTGGATCTGAATGGACACCACTTTTTTTTTCTTTAGCAAAGACATTCTATCCAGATGGACGTTCCCACTCGTTCCAGACGACAATCATCCAAGCGGGCATACATACGAACATCTTCGTGGGAACAAGTATATCGCAGCGGACGGCTCCGTCGTACTCTCCAGGTAAACACACGTTGCCACCCCTCCTCTCCACATTCACGTTCGCTCAACTCGCGACCATCCGATAGGACATGCAAGATCGGCAACCAAACACTCATTGGATCGAATAGCCAGATCGCGGACAACGCACAGATCGTCGCCTCCGTGCTCGGGCCACGTTGTGTCATCGGGGCGGGTTCGGTCGTTCGTAACTCGTATCTCTTTGATGGCGTCGTCGTCGGCCCAAATTGCGTGATCGAGCGTAGTATCGTTGGGGCCGGCGTCCAGATCAAGGAGAGGAGTTGGGTCGAGCGAGGGTGTCTGATTGCCGACAAGGTCACTATCGGGCCCCAAGCCAGATTAGAACCGTTTCAGAAATTGCTGAGGAAATGTCAAGATGATGACGAGGAAGATGAAGACGATGAAGACGAAGATGATGCTGAAGATGAAGATGACGACGAGGAAGAAGAAGAAAACGATGGTGACGATGAGGAGGACGAGAGCGCAGAAGAGGAGGACTCAGACTACGAGGACATAGATGCTGGTAAGCAGGAGGTTCAAGCGAGTTTGTATTGGCTCTCATATCTCGTTCCAGATCAGGATGCTGTTGCTCTCGAAAAACTTGGATTGGAATCCAATGCAATCATATGGCCTCAACCAAAGGTTGACGAAGACGAGGATATCGACGAGATTGAGCACCCTGACAACCAGCGACTCATGCGTATCGGTATGCCCTATCTCCTGGTCATCCAGGCTGCAAATATGCTGACTACATGTGACGGCCAGGCGATACTGTTTCTGACCTCGAATTATCGGATCCAGGCTCAGTCACGTCTTCTGAAGCAGAGTCCGAATCCGAGTCAGACTCTGATGACGACGATCGACTCGGAGGCTCAAGTCTGGCATCTTCCTCGACGTCTCTTCCTTTGAGCGCCCCCTCCAACCTCGTCGCTCAAGCCGACTCGGCCGCACTGTCCGAGTTCCAGCACGAGGTCACATTGTCCTTGGACCGTGCGTTTGCAGAGGGGCACTCTGTTGATAATGCGGCCGTTGAGTTGAAGACGCTCAGAATGGCGAGCAATGTTCCTCTCCGGATGGTCAGAGAAGCTGTGGTGGCGGCTATCGTCAGTCGGATCAACATAGTCGAGGGTGGTGGACTACCACAGCGGCAAGAAATTACCGCCATGATCAGCAGATGGGGTAATCTGATAGATAAGATTGGGGGCGTCGATGCGGTGGAGACCATCGAAATCTTGCAGGTAAGGAATCATGATCATGATTGATTGGCAGACGCATTCCCTCACTCTTGCTGACTGACATTCACTCGTCTCGTCTCGTAGGAGTATTGTGCCTCGTCGGAGCGGCTACCTCTATTCGGTCAGATTCTTGCAGCGCTATATCAGGATGACATCGTAGAGGAAGACGACATCCGAAACTGGCACAAGAAACCAAGTGCACAAGCCGAAGGGGTAAAGTCTCCAGTCTCTCAAGAGAACTTGAAGAAATGCTGGACGGTGGGAGCTCATATGATTAAACAATTCGATGAGCAGGAGAGCGAGGATGATGACAAAGAGGATGACAAAGATGAGGAGGAAAAAGCTGCCAAGCCTGCTATTCCTGTGTCCCAACAGCCCAATACCGTGGACGTCACCCCGGCAGCAACTCCTGAAGATGAGGAGGATGATGAATCAGAATCAGAGGAGGAGGAAGAGGAAGAGGAAGAGGAAGAGGAAGAGGAAGAGGAAGAGGACGATCAAGATGAAGATGACGAATCAGGGCAAGAGGAAGCAAATAAGCAGTAGACTCGCATGTGATTTATATACACGACATTCAGGTACGTTAGAGGTTCATGTTTGTCCGAGAATGTCTCGATCATTCTTTCGTGAAGTACGACTACAGTATCAACACGAGGGGTCAATGGGGTCGTTGTCTCAGTGTTTCAAGATGAGGTAGAGCGCTATCGGAGAGTTTTTGAGTCAAAGTATGTGAAAGATGGTATGAATGTCCTAACCATGAATGGTACCAGGGCTTGAGCAGAAAAGTACGTTAGAGGGTGTGCTCCTACTGAAGAATCTCATACTCACATCCAACCGAGACACCATAGACAGACATTGATGAGCTATCGAACAACGTAGCGAGGATGAGTCATCGAGGGAACGGAGTATGGGACGGCCGTTACGTACGAGATCAATGCCACATCCCCTGTCAAGGAAGACGCACAAAGGGGGTAAAATGAAGGCCAAACTTTACGACATGCTTGAGCCAGACTCATATGCACTTTTCTCCGCACTTACATGATCTAGGACACAGATCTCAGGGTCGGGGGTAACGGGAACGAGGCGGACTGACTGACCTTGCAAATGTCTGCTGCGGTTCGTGCCATTACGATGTGAAGGTGGTGTAGAAGAAAGAGACAAGTCCGCCCGGCTCGCAGGCGGCCTGTGAATTTATACGAATTCCTGCACGGCTTTGACTTGGCTTTGACGTCATCGCAGGGAGTCGAGATTCAACCCTTACGTAACTTACTCCGTACACCATGTCGGAAGTGGTCGATTATCTTGACATCTCATACGTTCCTTCTGCACCGCCCAACGCGTTCCAGACTTTTGACATTTATATACCGAAACACCTGCTGGACGAGAAACGGGATTTCTCTCTCCTTTGTTTCATCCACGGAGGAGCATGGAGAACGTGAGGCGATTCATCTCTTCTCGGTTCGTATTGAATTTCGCAAAATGTGACGATAGGGGAGATAAATCCGATCATTCCGCCCTCGCACGGAACCTCGCCGCGTCCACTGGTTGCCCAGTCGCCGTTCCCGATTATCGGCTCACGCCGAAGGAACCCACGGACGAGCGTTACCTTCACCACCCCGCCCACGCAGAGGATACCCTCCGGTTCCTCGAGTTCGTTCTCACGTGGCATCGGGAGAATGGCGGCCGCTTGCCTCAGAGACCCAGCAAGGTCTTTCTGATCGGCCATAGCTGCTCTGCGCACATGTTATGTACTATCTTCCTGCGCATGCCGTTACAGGGCGGATCGGAGAGCGTTTGCGTTCGTCCGTCTGATGACCTCGTTGGGTCTACGGCGGCCATTATCATGTCGGAGGGCATATATGACATCGATCTGTTGCTTTCGAGTTTCCCGGTGTACAGAACCTGGTTCATCGAAAACACATTCGGAAGAAGAGACTCTTTCGAGCAAGTATCCGCACTCAAAGCGACCGTTGATCCGAGGGGCCGGCACATACACTGGTTGATCATACATTCCAAAGCGGACACCTTGGTAGATGGGTGTCAGAGCCAGGAAATGTACAATTTTCTCAAGGAAAAGTTGTGTCTGGTTTCCAGGTCGTTCGATCAGTTGAATGAAGAACATGATGCTATCCTTGATTGTCCCAAATACATGGAGATAATACGCAGTAATATCCAAGATGTCGTAGACCACTAGTCTAGCAAGGGAAATATACGTGCGAACGAAGGCATCGCCTTGTATTAATTATTCGCCTTTACCAAAGACTGAAACCCTGCTTCTAGCGCCAAGGCCGCTCGCTCGCAGTCCAACTTGGTGTTGTATAGTGGGACAGGTGCTAGCCGGATAACGTCGGGCTGCCTCTCGTCCCCCACGACGCCCTCCGAAAGCATATAATTAAATACCTGTTGCATGATGCCAGACTCAGCAGGCAAGAAGAGCAGAGACAGCTGGGCTCCCCTCGACTCTGCTGCATGGGGGGTGATGATCGTGAATGCAGGTCGTGGTTCGTGGGTCCGTGATCCTGAACCCTCGGACGGGTATTGCTCAGCAACTGAGTGGGCTGCGACATAAAATGCAGATTTGACGAGAAGGGACTCCAAACAGTTGGTCAGCAACACCGACCGTTCGCGCACGGCTTCCATCATGCCGACCTGTTCGAATATCTGTAAACTGCCGAGCAATGAAGCTATCGCCAACACCGATGGATTAGATTGCTGGTATCCCTGAGCACCAGGTGTGGCAGAGAATTCGGGGGGCATCAAAAATCGTGTGGCAGGATCATGTCCCCACCACCCTGCGTACCTACGACTCCAGTCCAGTAACCGTATAACCTGAACGGATAACGAGATGCTTACTGTGGCGCCATAATGCGTTCCCACTTGCCGTGGACAAAAAGACCGCCGATGCCACCAGGTCCCGAATTGAGATATTTGTATGAACACCACACCGCGAAATCGACGTCCCAATCATGTAGGGACATGGGAATGTTTCCGATTGCATGGGCGAGGTTCCAGCCACAGATACAACCCTTGAGATGAAATTTATCAGCGTCCAAATTATTATTCTCGCGAGACGGCGACGGAAACGACCGAGACTCAATGTGACCGTCGGGGTTCGAGCTAGGGACCTATACGTAAAAGCACGCAATGGGTTCGTAAACTCACTTGTGCCTTTGCGGCATGCGTGATTGTTTTCATGGGAAACCACTGTCCAGTGTAATACTGCACGCCGCTGAAAATCACAAGGGCGATAGACGAGCCCTCCCTAGTGATCGTTTCGAGTATATCCGATTCGCGAAGGGTGAATTCGCCATGGCGTGGAAATATTTCGATGATCGCTTCAGCCGGGTCATATCCATGCAGGCGGACTTGCGAGGCGAATGCATACTGAAAACGTGGGCAGAATGCGTTGAGTTGCCTGGTATGAATAAAGAAACAACATGCACTTGCTTGATCCGAGGGGAAGGCCTTGCCTTCGCAGAGAATCTTGAAGCGAGTAGGGGTAGGCTTATAGAATGCTGACATCATGAGATGCAGATTCGCAGTCAACGTCCCCATACAAGCAACTTCTTTCTCTTGAGCACCTAAGAATGTAGATGTAAATACTCGAATAACGGACGTGAGCAGTATTTCTGGGAGGTATACTCGCCGACTAGTTGAGCAAGCAGAGGGGTGACCGTATCTGCAATATTCATCCACTCGCGACCATGTGGATGTTTGAAATGGCCTTCTACGGCCCTAGGAATGCGTTTGCAGGGAAGATAAGCTTGGGCAACCAATATCCTCTGTGGGTAGCTCACCGAGTTCCCCATACGTGGAGCTCATCTTCGATGAGAGCCTTTGAGCCTTTAGCTAATAGGCCTAAAGAATTACCACAGAGGTATGCACATCGATGGCCGCCTGAATGGCACGAGGAAAGTGGGTAAGTGTGAATGCCATGTGTAAGAACAGGTAATCGCCACCATTAGAGTCGGAAACTTGGTTGCTGGATTCACTGTTCGTCGGGATGAAAAACTGGTCGCCGCCGAGTGCGACGGTGAGGCCTTTGCGGTCAGTCAAAGACATGCTCAGGGACTGGCGCGTGGGATCTAGCCAAGCATTACTCAAGCCCGTAATAATCACGTATCAGATCAGCCCGCGCCTTACCAGATCGGGCAGGTTGATTATGAGACCCGACCGTACGTCTCGTAACGGCCCTTCCAGCCCCTTCCACTGCCAGTTGAAGCGAGGTCAAGTCTCCTACTGTTAACAACCATGAGCCAGGATCAGCAACACAAAGCGCGTACGGTGGTTGTGGTCGGTGCGGGACCCGTGGGCTGTCTCGCTGCAATATCCCTGGCCAAGCTGGGATGGAACGTTGACATCTATGAAGCAAGGCCGGGTAAGCTGTTGATTTGTGTCCTATTAGCTACAAATTAGTTTCAACTCTTACAGATTTACGGCTTCCCTCTTCGAAGGCCGCCGCGCAGCAGCGCTCGATTAACCTCGCAATATCATCTCGTGGAATCACCGCTCTACAAGCCATTGATCCAGCTCTTACAGCCCGATTCGCACAATTCGCTATACCGATGCGTGGCCGAATGATTCACGACGTTCACGGAAATCAGCAAAGCCAACAGTATGATAAGCACGGACAGGTGGGTTAGATTCCCGCGTGTCTGTCCGCCGTACCACACTACTAATGGATGTCTTTCGACGCCTTCTTTGTGCAGTGCATCAATTCCATAGACCGTGCCCTTCTCAACGAAAGTTTACTCGAAGCGGCATCCGCTGTCTCAAACATCCGTTTATTCTTCAATCACAAAGTTCTTTCCATCAACTTCGACAATAGAACTATGAATATCCGTGATACAGAATCAGTGACAGACGTCCGAGCAACTTTTCACCTGTGCATTGGTGCAGACGGTAGTTACTCGATTGTTCGCCGTCAATTAATGAGGGTTGTACGGTGCGCCTGCCTGTTTGTTGGATCGAGTTCGACGATATTGACTCGAGGCATGCAGAATGAATTTCCAGCAAGAATATATTCCACACGAATATATTGAACTTAAAATGCCGGCAGGCTGTGACGAGTATGGTCAGCCTGTATTCTTGCTTGATCCGAATCACCTCCACATTTGGCCTCGCCATTCATTCATGCTCATCGCACTCCCAAACAAAGTTAGGGCCCATCATCCCTATTTTCCCACTTTCCGGCTCACGCCGTTTCTTTCAAGGACAAGTCATTCACATGCACGCTGTTCGCACCCACCGCCGAGTTCGATCGCTTGATTGGTCGGGAAGCGATCTTATCATGGTTCAGGACATACTTCGCGGATGCCCTCCTGCTTCTTGAAGAAGCCAAGTTACTTCACGATTTTGCCGAGAATCCCCGAAGTCCACTCATAAGTATCAAGGTGCGCTTTCCTTGAGCATGTTCGATGGTCAAGAACCACTGGGATCTAATTCCATTAGGCAAAGCCGTATCATTACAAGGATCGGTGTGTCATATTGGGCGACGCTGCACATTCTATGGTGCCCTTTTATGGACAAGGTCTCAACTGCGGTCTGGAGGATGTTAGGGTCTTGAGGGCACTGCTTCTGCAAGAGGGCGTGGCTCCTTACACCCCACCATCCCAATCAGGTGATGAATTCACGGACACGAGGCTGTTCAATGCTCTGTCCAAGTACACTGAAACAAGGCACGGGGATCTTGTCGCTATTTACGAACTCGCTATGGACAATTAGCAAGTCCTTCCATCAATCGTCGCTATGGGCCTCCACTTATTGTTAACTGTTGCAGTATCGAAATGCGGCATTCCGTGACGACTCCGATGTACCTCTTCAAGAAGGCACTTGATAATTTGTTGTACACGATCACATTCAACAAGGACGCCTTGGTTTCGATCACACGGTCATTGGCTACTGTTCCGTTCCCATCTCCCAATCCTCACGGATGGCTCCCGCTTTACACAATGGTTACCTTCCGTCCAGACGTTAGTTACGCGACGGCTCGGAAGAAGGCAGCGAGGCAGTCTGCTATCCTCACTTTCGCTGGACGCCTAGGAACTGTTGTCATTGGTGCTACGGGGCTCTATGTTGCTCTTCGCGCCTTTCGTTGGCTGCGGGGACGATGACAGGTCTTATTTACGTGTCAAGCTTGAGGGCCCCGTGGCTCCTGAGTTTAGTCTACGGCGAAATGACGGGGATATTTTACCATGAATAATGGGTGCAATCCTAAATTTTCCCCCGCCGTGATCCAGGGCACTGAACGGTGATTAATTTGGGACGGTCTTACATGAGGATCTCGCAGAGCTTAGTGGTGACACATGTTTCCGGGAAAGTATCTAGATGTTGACTATCGACAACAACCCTTCACAGGGAATAAAAATAAGTAAGGCATGTGAGTAAGGTTGGTTGGAACCCATCAGGTCGCAAGAAAGCCCATGGAATGTGCGATTATATGGTCTATGTAGCCTTACCTAGTAAAAACACAGAAAGCAAAGTCAATGGCCGTGCTTTGTCGTAGGGATCTGGTATACAAGAAAGCAAGAAATGCAACATAATCGAAAGCAGCGGTAGATGCAAAGGAACGAAAAGGGAGCGTGACCTAAACCTTCTTCGGTGGCCGGCCCCGTTTCTTCTTTGTACTCGTTTCACCCGAACCATCAGCAGTGGCAGGGACGGACGTGACCGCTGCAGTAACTTCTTGTGCTCTTTGGTCCTTGCGCGGCCGGCCACGTTTCCGCTTCGCAGGCGGCTCCTCAGCACCTGAATCGTCCTGTTTCTTTTCCTGTAGAGGAAATCGGTCAGTTGGGAATCAGGAACAGGGGAAAGCAGCAAGATATACTTTTGGTGGTCTGCCCCGTTTCTTCTTCGCAGGCACTACCACTTCTGATGGTCCGGCAGTGGCAGACGCACTGGCCCCTGATTTCTTGTTTTTGCTGCCTTTGGGGCGACCGCGCCCCCTTTTGGTAGGTTGTGCGTCCCTGTTTGCTGCACCTGCAAGACAAGAGACGCATAAATTTCGCAAAAAATGAGGAACGCGCAGATGGGAGAGATGGTGAGTAGGGGAGACAGACGAGAGCTCACTGTCTGGGTCCTCTGTATTCGGCTGATCGTTTTCCTCGATATCATCGTCGTATCTGTCGGCTGAGTCGTCTTGGTGTGGTGAGGCGGACATTGTGAGGGCGGGTAGAACGGAGATCACGGGGGCTTGACGACGACAAGTCGCAGGCGGAGGACGTCCGCGTCGAGGAGAGAAGAAAAGCGGGGAAAGGGTGAAGCCCTCGTTTTAACGGAATATTATCCCCCCCCCTACCGAATATAGTTGGGACGTGTATTGCAATTGTTTCCCTCGCGTGGAATTCTGACCAAAACTAGGATTTATTATTATCGTTGAGCAATCTGCCTGTTCGTAGATTCTGACCCCTGATATTCGGGGGGATACGGTACGTAAATGGGCTGCCGAAGCACGCTCGAAATTCATTTTCTCTCGCTTTTGCATCGCTCTCAGCCAGATTGCCCCCGCCCGAATCTGACAGCGACGCGAGGACCTGATCAACGCTGGTCCGACCCTACAGCCAACCTCATAACAAAAAAAAAACCACTCAAACGACCCTCGAATGCACACAATTCGCCATCAAGTAGCCGCCGATCGGCGATTGGCGGTTGCATGGTTTCCTCGCGAAAACCTTGACTGAGCAACCAAGCGGTCAGATGGATAATCAGCAATCCTATGCGTTTTTATTTTTATTTTTATTTTTTCTTGTTGCTCGTTACTGCCGCACCGCAACACGGCGGGCCGCGGAGTCGCTGCCTGTTCATGGGTTCAGTCGGCGATATAATTAGCCAGCTTTCCACGGCACGAGAGAGCAGACGTGGAATGATCGCAACTTGCTCCCTTCCGAATGAAACGCTCAACACTCGCTGCCCTCCTCATTTCCCCCATCGTCCTTGGGAGAGCGCGACTACTATACACGGGCCCTGAAGATATTTATGCGTTTCCAAAATATCGTGTCGCTTTTCTCAACGAATTTCCCATTCTAAATGAGACAGCACAACGCTGGATCCAATATGGCTTGCGTGGTGGCGAGGAGGAGTTCCTTGGCGAATCATGGAACTCACACACTTGGTTCTCTCAGGAAGGCATGAAGGAAATAGGTAGTTCTGAGTCTGGAACCCTCAACAACGCGCCTGATGTCTGTACGTTCGACGTGTACAATTACTTGCCCACCGAACTGACGTGACGGCGGCGCAGTACAGTCCGACGCTTCCGACTTTTCTCTCCAACACATGAAAATTGGTCCGGATAACCAGTTCCTTTGCCTTATTCCTCCCCCGCGCGAACCCACCAGTGTAGCGGAAGATTTTGATGGTGACGCGACGCTTCGGAACAGCTGGGCGCTGCTTCAACCCTTGTCCGGAAAATGCCTTTACGTGCGATCCTCGTATCTCAAGACATCGTCGGAATCTGATTTCACCCATTAGCATCGACAAACGTGGTTTACGTACTCTTATTGTCACAACCAGGAAATTAGACAATTTAAAGAGCTCACTCCCACGCAACAACCCACAGGTAAGGCATGTTTTGATTTATGACTAAATTTCCTCAAATATCACCATTCAACCAGGGCCACATGAACCCGTTGAGGATCCCCAGGTGAGATTCCGTGATTGTTTTTGAAACTACATCCTAATATTTATGCAGTGGGAATCATTTACGCTGGGTCGCTCCCCGGTCGCATCAGACGGTAGTGCGGATGTGGTCGTAGCTGATCAACTTGCTCATGCTGCAAATTTGGAGGTTGCACATGGTCCAGGTGCGCGTTACCTTGTGCAGCGGTGGGGTGACGGCACATTTTGTGATAAAACTGGGAAACCTCGTGAGGTCGAGGTGCAGGCAAGTTGACTCGATCCATTGCTTGCAAATGGTTTAATGAACGGCTATCTGACAGTTTCATTGTTCGATGACGATGACCGACTCTATCCTGCTCGTTCGGGAAGCGAAGATTTGTTCTTATGTGCTCGTGGTGCAAACGCCACGTTTATGTGGCGAACCTGGGTTCAGATCCCGCCTGGAGACTCGCGACGAGTCCGTGGTCCGCTGTCGGCAAATTATTGCTCCAACTTCGGACCAGGTATCTTCTTCCGAGTCGACACAGCTTGAACAGAGACAAACAACCGAGCAAGAGAATCTCAATGAATCTGACTCCCCCCTCCATCTTCTCAACCGCGGATCTCGTTTCGTTATACCCTCGCCAGCACTATTGCAAAACTCGTTAGGATCAGGCTCGCCTGGTAAAGGTGACGGTCAATGGGATGACTTCTGGAAACGGGCTATAGATGCCTTGATGAATTCGCCTGAACTCCAAGGACTCGGTTTCGGTAACAACCAACAAGTCTTCTTTGACCGTGGTGAAAATGGCGAAATAGTCATCGAGATTCTGGAGGAGATACCAATGGATGGCAATGACGAAGGAGTGGTACAGGATGATGCGACTCCTGAAGAGTATGCACGTTTAACGGAAGTGTTGCGTAACGCACTACTCGATATGAAACGTGAGGAAGAGGACATGATGAGGGAAAGCGATCAAGATTGGGAAGAAGAGGAAGCGGATGGACCCCAGTACACGAGAGACGAGTTGTGATGTGGGTTAACTTCACTGTCCGGTTCGTCTTGACGATCTGAATGCTATCTATATGTGTATATAATCCCGTCCAGACCTTGAGGAGAATTGACCCGTCTTTCGAGGAGGGAAATACCAATGACAACGACTCATTCATAGCTGGCTGCACCACCGAACCAGCACGCCAATGCGGCGTCTTTTCTTGGACCAGCGGCCAGTCCTAATTCCCGTGTAAGCCGCATCATCAACTGATGAGATTTTCCGCAGCCTTGAAACTGAAATATAACGAAATAATGTCGTGTGCATGATATAACTAGCGGTTTTGCGCCTGAACTAGTTCCGCCCTCCACCGCGTGTCCGTACACAGGATGGCGCAGAAGAAGCAAATCAAGAGCCAACAGTCAACACCAGACCGCACCCTTTTACCTGGCATGATGCATGGAAGCGCCAACTCATCGGATTTGTAGGGTTTCCAACGTCCGTTCACACGTTGGCCTCATCCCATCTTCCGACATTTCGGAACGCGATGCAAATATATCACAGTGTCACAGTATGGCATGGAAGAATGTCAAGTTCGTCCACCTCTGGAATTTTGCTATGCTTCTGTGGCGGCTCAGGGGCTCGTCTTATTATCGATAATCACCCGCGCTTATCATCCACTGCTTGCGGCTGCTGAGATCCCTCGCCGACCTCCCAATCCTCCGTCCAGTGTCTTCCATATGAGTTCTCATGGATCGTGCATTATTGAGAAAGCATTTCTTCAGCCTCACCTTTTACTGGCGTGAGTGCAGCATATTCCTATGACCAATTTACTTTCTTTTATTGCCGACAGCCACTAATCCCGTTCATTTTCTTTGCAGCTTGGTCCGTCGTCCATCCGATTCATAACCAGGTCTTCATTCTAACGTCATGCTGCATGTACGGAGGATTCTACCTTCCGCCTGCTTGTGGCGCCGACGTGCCATAATCGAATTGAATATTAGATCCAAGTATTTGGGAGGAGGTGCCATGGTCTACTTTTGTCACCTGCTTCCCTTTTGTCCGCGCAGCCCTAACTGATTTTCCCTGAAGCACCATATAGATAGTAGCTGAATTCCTCCCAGGCTCCCACAGCACAACGCAGTTTTTTGTTTTGTTTTGTTTCAAGGCTATTGCGCCACTGCATCACTACAGGTCATTTACCTCCTGAATTTCACCCCATTTTCTCTCACGTTTTGGCGTGCTGTGGACTGCCTCACGCGAGCCCGCGATGACCGTCCATCGTTGAAGAAGTAGTTCAGATAAGGTTTTATTGCCCGATTATTTATTTAATAATGGCGAATCAGCGCTCAGCATGGGCTTCTGACCTTTTTTTTTCCTTCTTTTTTCTTCTTTTTTTTTCATGCTGGTTTGGTGTGAAACGTTCGCCCATCCATCTGATTTCTACGATTGGATTGTCAATTTACTGACAGCCTGGGACGTTTTTCGTCTTGAATGAACGAGGTCGGACACGGGCGAGTTGGCGGACACTTGGTGGTTCTCTCGTGTTTGATCGATCGCTCTGCCGGCAGGGCTGCTCGGAACTCACGTGCAGCGACACGACTGGCAAGGGGTTCTTCCCTTTTGATGTCGAGCAGTGAAAATCCAGTTGTCCACTGGCATTTCTTATGGACGGCTTTATACCGTGGGAGCCAGATTGCCCACGAGTCCTCGTCTAGTCAGTCTGACTGCATTTTCCGCATGTTTTCTTAGGCATGTTCATGTATGTTTTTTCTCAACCCTTGCAGGATACCTCTAAATTAATCAAGCAACAAGGGGCTAGGGACGGTTCATTGAAGGAATTCTCAGACTAGTTCTGGGCGCCCCGTCGGGGTGCGCATGGCGCATGGTCGATGATTCGCGATTCATCCTAACGGAAATTACATAAAAGAAAAAGATCACAGAAAGGATGCGTTGTTTCGGCGCTGAAATGATCCCACTCGAGTCGTTCAGAGTCTGTCATTTCGCGTCTGGGATGACAGTGAGAAAATCGCTGCGAACGTGGTTCGAAGCACACATGGCGGCACTGGCCTTCTTCCTCCGTGGCAATTCGCATCAATGATGCCCTCGACCAACCTGCTTCTGGTTTAGCTGCTCGGTAATTTGCTGTTCCAGACTCTTCCAGTGTTTTGCTTACATCTTCACTGGCTTGAGAGCAGGCTGTGCGTATTACTTGAAGCCTACCCGTGTACAGCAATCTGGCAGGTCTCTTCAAGCTTCAAAGTTCACATCTTTGCGCCGGTATATACTTATACGCACATCAATGTACGGGACTCCGAAACCCCCGATACGGTGAGCCGGGATACAATTATGATTAGGTTGCCACATTCTAGTTCCCGCCGAAGGGCCAAATTCACGTTTTCTGCCTTTAGAGGGCCTTGGGACGCCCACTACTAGCTCCGGTGGACCTTCCCGGAGAGCGTCTGAAGCCCGACCGTGACTACCGGACACGATCATGGCATCGTTCTGCAAGCAGATTTTAAAACACTCGTGTGCGTCGGTCGGCTCAATTGAGGTTCGGAAGTTGTGTCTGCCCGTCCCGTCTGACATCCGTGAAATCCCTCTTGGGTAATCTCCATGGACCGGAACGCCCATCTCGCCCAAGATGCCGAATCGACTCGACTACGTATAAACCAATAAAACGACGACCTGTTATCAGCTTTCCGGCCATCCCCACAACATGGACCGACCTAGTCTCCTCTCGCGAGCAGAAACAGGCGGAACATTCTGCTGGCGTGTACGACATGTTCCACGTTCGCTTCGCATCTTTTGATCTTGAACATCACTCGTTTCCTCCCGAGTCGCTGACGCGCTTTTCCAAGATAGGCTCACTAACAAATAACCGTGCCACAAAAGCAAAAGGCGGCTTCCACTCTACCCCCCTCTTTAAACATTGATGCATTGATTCGGACGCACAAACCACATGCAATCGGCTGGCGTTCGTTACCGCATCTGGCGAAGTCGAACAAACGCCTTCCGACGGCCTGGTCGTTCGGAAACCGGGACCCACCGCACTAGTGATCAGTCCCCATGCCACCATCCAAACCCAAACTCTATTATTGTTATGCTGATTCGCTACCGATTTTTTTTTTCATCTCCGTGACACACGATTTCGCTAAATGGATGTGGCGCGTTTGTATTCTGCTCTCGTGAGCATCGCATGCGTATGTATTTTATCGCCTCTTCGTCTCTGCTTATCCGATGCCGTGGCTTGATGGCGAACCCTGCCAAGTTCTGACGCGACGTACGAAGCGTGCGCGTGTGTTAATGGACATTGGTCTAGGTTCATCAATATGTCCCAAAATCGATGGCACGCCGGTCTGTTCGGTGCTACAGCCGAGTCTGATGAGTTGAAGCATCAAACGTCTTTGTTACGTCGTCCCCATGTCGACGTCACGCCAAGTTCCGACGCTCACTTCGAGTCCAAATTTCAAGGAGATAAGTGGAAAAAAGGGGGGTTTTATTTCACGTCTGCCACGTTGTTCTGTCGTTCCACGACTGATCCGAGCCTTGTTTGTTGACGTCCTGCTATCCTTTTCGTGACGTTGGCACTCGTCAAACTCCACTAGGAATCAGAAATCACGGGAAACGTGATGCGAGGGGGCGTCCATCCATCAAGACGGACGAGAACCTGTACTGTAACGCATCATTTTCGCAACGTAACGTGGTGCCACCACGCCAACTTTGATGAATCGATCGTCTCATTGCCTCTTGATTTCTCGATGGGGTTGTCACCGTAGAACCATGTGGCCGAGCGACTACTCTCTGTTGACGGCACCTGATCCGGACACAAACCCGAGTACTTGACGTTCGTTCGTGGCGATCGTGCGTTCAAGTTCCGGAGGAAGGAACGGGTGGATGGAGGAGGGCTTGGATTCGGAGGATGTCGGGGGAAAGGCACTTCAAGTCCGTTAGCTGCATCCGAATCATCATCATCATCATCAATCAGATGGCAGGACAAAGTTCAGCAGTTTCGAGAAGCCTCCTCGCGATGAAGATCATGCCGTGTCCATTGATGGTGATGTGACCCGAGACTCCAATCCGAATCAAAACAACGTCTGAACGGGAGCGAAAAGCGAACAAACGTCCAAAAGTTATTTGGAGCGTCGCATTGATGGCAACCATCGATGATCGACGAAGCCCAACGACGGCCGACGAGGACGTCCCAAACGCTTTCCAGCCACTATTTAGTGACTCATATCGTGCCAATCACCACCAGCATCAGCATCAACATCACTTCAGTGCAGTTCGCCGTACTCTCAGGCTCGTGATTAATTCGTCACGCGTAGAATCTAACTTCTACGCGACGACGTTGGCTATGTGTCTACTTGTGCGTTTTAGTCTCGGGTACAAGATCCGTCGGTTCTCCGAGTCGGTGAGGCTAGTGGATGGGTCGCTTGCCACCGCCCGTCAAGTTCGACGGCCGGCATCTAGAGTTACTAGTGGGTCAATCATAAGTCAGGCCCGAAGTTCAGGCCAAGAGAATCTGCCTTAGGACCTGCATCACGCGATGTACCGCTCTCTTGCTGCGTGTTAATGATACTCTTGTGTACGAATCAAACAGCTGCGGTGAACGTACGTCTTCCCGTTGTCCTTGAGGGGAAACCTATGCAAAGAGAGACTCTGGAGAGTTATCAGGCCTTCGGGCGTCAGCTGGGCACCAGTCAGTGAACTCGCCGTACGGCCCACTTCGACCTTCTTTACCCTTACCAGTGCTTGTAAATTCGCAAACGAAGGGTCTTCTTCTAATCACTGAGCGACTGTCACGCATCCACTTTGTGATCCGATCCAATGGATCGACAAATATTGGCGGAAGTAAACTACGGCCGTGCCACGGCGCCTTATTAGTTGTTCAATCCCTCAGTGTGAACCTGGATGCGGCGTGGGTCCGAAAGAGTAGTTGATTTCCAAGAATGTGTATGACTCAAATCAGTGCCTACTAGATTCGATTACAGTAAGTAAATAATAATGAAGACGACAAAAGAGCGTGAACGGCAGCGGCTGTAAATAAGCCCAGTACTTGGGAATAGGTGATCTAGTGAGTAGCTGGTGTCAGTCCAGTCCGAAGGAGTGGCATGTCGCCATTGGCGACGAGTTGACAAGGCAACAAATGTTCGATAAGGAGAAAAAAAGACATGATCCAGAGATAGACACAAACAGGATAACGTGAGCGACACGCTGAAAAGCCGAGCGAGTGGCCTATTTCTTCTTCATGTTGTTGGTAATGACAACCGCAAGGATGATGGCGATGATAGCGAGGATGATGAGCGTAAGGATGAAGCAGATCCACCGCTTCTTCCTTGCGGCACGAGCAGAGACAACGGCTTTATCCGTGTGGCCAACTCTGGAGCGTAGATGTTAGAGGTACAGTGCATGACGGAGGAGAATGCATCCTATACCCAGTTTCCAAGTCCTTTTCTACACTCGCCGCTGTTGTTTCGATGTTGTCAATTACCTCATTTTGTTGCTCTACCATGATGCTCATCTGCACGACAATTGATCTAGGTTCAGTATCATAGCACCAAACATCATCATTCGACGCACATCATTGAAGAGTTGTGCAAGTTCAGCAATAGTTTGCTCGATCCGCTGGATATCCTGGTGCCGTGCTTGTACCTCTCGGTAAGCAGCTCTTGATTCACCATAACGATTCGAGTTCATCAACTAACTCAAGTTAGCCCGAGAGCCTTCAGGATGCACACTGCAAACACATACAGCTTGGCTGAAGATTTGACCACCAGACTCGTCGTTCACCACTGCCCGAATCTCTTCCGGTGTGGCATCCGGTTTGACTGAACATTGTCCGAATCGAACCCTGAGATAAACAGACGCCGCTGGGGCGAAAGCAAAACTCACCGATCCGGAACTGGCGTTCCATCCGCAGCTTGTACTTTTGTCGGTATTGTTGTTCCACTTGTTGATAGTTTTGGATTGCATCCACGAATTTGGACTTGATGAGCGCGGTCTAGGACGAAAGCCCGATCTGTCAGCGCATGCCTTACTCCCCCGTGTCCATTCTCACCTGTTGTTTCCGAACCTGCGCGTCTCGTCCACGACCGGGTTGCCTCTCCAAGCCTTGGATGCGGCGTTTCAACGTAGCGCTCAGTGCACTGGTTTCATCCACGAGTTCGGCCAACTGTGCAGCATTCTGCTGTGCGACCGCATCGTCGGTGTTGTTCAGTGTCCGCGAATGAAGGTCTTCAATACGGGCGACATTGGAATTGAACGTCCTGAGACTGTCTTGAAGGGAAGAAATCTATAACGGCAACATGGAGAAAGAATGAACGAAAGCATGGGCGCAAAGAGACGGAAAGGGAAGTTGCGTGGTTGGACGGACGAGTCGTGGATCAGCGGCTATCCGGCGGTTAAGACGGCGTACGTACTTCAGCGTAAAAAGCACTCATGTCTCCTGGGTCCGCCCCGCCTGGGCCCGTGGAGAAGTTGGGGGTGCTATCTCTGACGTCAGACATCTCGTACGCGGTGTCGTCCTGGCGAGTGTATGGGTTAGCTCGGTATTGGCTAAGTGGGTGGGTTGTAAGCAATGCGTTCTTGGGATGCAGAGGAGCGGGGTAACTCACCCGCCCTGTTGCTGAGCCTATGAAAGCCAAAGGACGACGCTCAGCAGGGCGTCAAGAAAGGAGATAAAGTGATATACTGACTCTCATTGCTGCTAACCTGTCCATGGTATCGTCGTGATGAAAATAAGTAGTAGAACAAGTTTCTGCGAGACGGACAACGTGCAGTCCTTTCTACGCGTTACAACCAAACGATAACAAACAACCGCTGGAATAGAAATAGAATTGCGCAGCCTAACTGGATTCGTTGAATCGCCTTCAAGTTCACTCCCGCCCGCTACTACTTACTGTTTATGAGGTTCGAAATTCAAATATTTATGTTCAAAGCCTGTCCAATCCGCAGAAAACAAACGGAAACACTTTCTTGACGAGAGCAACCCAAGTTGGCAAGGCGGAGACACAGCCAAATTTAAAGTCTTGGACACAGCGCTCAGGCTCTTGGCGCCGCCAAGATCTATTTTATTCCTCCTTGACCAGTACTATGGACCGCCGTCGTTCGAGTACCACGTCACTGAGAAGCCTTACAAGTGACACAATGAGAGGACGACGTGGCAAAACTGAGACCAAAATTCTTGTCCTCAGATCTCTTTCACACACCAAAAAAAAGAGGCACCAGGGGCCTACTGAGGGCCAAGTGGTAGTATCAACCGACAGTCTGCCCTGTGCCGG
>JBBPNG010000349.1:0-25630 GCA_038091095.1 Leccinum incarnatum
TAAAAAGGTCCAAGAATTAAGGGAAGTTAAGATGGTGTGTTCTGGTCGATGGTGGTGCTGTCTATAAATCTTTCCCAGAACCTCAAAGAGAGAGCAAGTATTGCACCACAGATACGCATCGGTGGGATGACTATGGTCTGCCTTGACATTGGGCAGGTCTTGGAAAGCTTGGATGATTACACAGGCGCATTGAGTATGGCCGAAGCTGCATGCCAGTGGGCAGCTCTTGGGCCAGATATCATCTCCCCATCACCCCGGTGACATGCATACCTCAAGTTGGGAATTGTGGCTGAAGGAATGTAAACATGGCGATCATAAGAATCACACTCAACGCTAGCGATAGACCGAGAAAAGGCATTGCGAAGTGGGTCAGGATTCTTGGATATGAACCCGGGGTCGAAAAATGAGTTAGAAAACTTATTCCCATCACTGTGCATTTGTAGCGTGACGATCTGGTAAGATTTAGATGGAATATGTGCTGACCTACCGAGCCTGTAAGCATCAGGCATGGAAGAACACGACGATCCAAAGAGGGACATGGGATGTGTGATAGATGACTTTGAAGCGCCGTACCTGACAAGATCATAGACCATGGTGAATGTGAACTACTAGGGTGACTGGCTTGATTCCCATTTACCACCAGAGCGCCACACAACCAGGTGGACAAAACATATACTACCCCATTCGCGTCGTTTATAGGAATATAAAACATGTGTTTCTCGAATGGCCACCCGGGTAGTTACGATGGTCGATGAACGCCATCTGGTCATATGCTGCGAGAGTGGTCAGGAATGAAGTTCCGAGGAGGAAAGAGACGGTCAGAAAGATGAGCAGAGGTAAGCGTTTCTTGAACTGAACATGACTTTTTCCATGGATGACATGATAGAAAGACTAGAAGTAGAGAGAGACCGTAACGTCATATGTGATGACACTGATGACGAAACCCTGAAACCACCACCTCAAGAAGAAGAGTATCTGGGAGTCTTCATCTGGAACCCAATTCAAATCGTAGGGAATGTCGGTGGGTGGGCGGCCGGGGATGGTCAGCGAATGAGATGCACATTTCAAGACCCCGGTGTATCTTGTAATAAACGCACGGTAGACGAAACCCGTGCGCCAGTGGCAAGCTTCTTCCTGTACACAACGCCACTCACTACCCAAGCGCGCAGATTTAGACTCGCATTGTCGCCATTTCCAGGAGACTAGCGAGTCGAAGGAGTACTTACCACCTGGCATGGCTGATGGCACTCGTGAGAATAGGACAGAATCGTGCCTGATTCAGAGGCTGTCCCAATTGGTGGAAGATGGTTGGCGACTCGCCGGAGAAGGTGGACGATTCACATTTGCGCTTCCAAACTCGAAGACGAACGGTAGCATGCTACAGAGGACGACGAGATGAGTAGACAGGTGGCAGAGTGGTGAAGGAGCCGCAGGCGTCGGTTGCGTCGCCGGTCAATCTGCAGCTTACAGATCCCGTGGGGGACGACGTGACTATACCACCATTCCGAGTCAGACTCGCAATGCTGTGGGTCCTCGGCCTCAAGCTTTGGCCTCACAGATGTGGCTGCGGGACTCCCGCTAAGCTCGAAGCAATGGCCTCAAACTTCTGCGCTCCAACCGGCGACGTGGCAAAGCTGTCCAAACAGACCCGGGATATACTTCAAGTTGAGTATGTATATGAGCCAAAGACCTGCCACGCGGGGGGTTCAACTCGAAAGCCGCGCTTTGTCCTCACCTTTAGTAGCACTGCCAGGATGTCTCAATCCGACTCCGAGGACTCGACGCAGTTTCGAGCCATTCTCGCCAATATCACCATACCCTCCCAGGGAACAACAAGATGAGTATGTACTAGTCATCGTCCCACTAAGCCTGCCTTTTTCTACCCTTTGTTGGTCATTATTGACCTCCACGTGCAGGCCTAAGTGATGGGTCGAAGACCAAACATCTCGCACATACAACCTGTTCAACCGTAATCCTTCCTTTGAGCAACACGTTCCACGGACATGTTTACTGGTGGATCAAGTCCATACGGGCAGTCACAAACCACACCCGAGACTTGTCTTCTGTCGCTGCGTCCCAAGAAATCAATCACTGGCTGAGCTGGAAAAGAGCCTTGGAGAGTAGCGGGCCCAACGGTGCTCGTGGGTACGGTCGATTTCTACACCCACCTGTTCTCGCTGACGTGGAAATGTGACAACTAACTTCTTGCTTTTGTAACGAAACGCTAACATAGCCAAAATTTTGCACTGATCGAAACAAAGAGGGAGATGGCACCACCGACTCACCACCCTTCTGCCATCGCCAGCTCCGCCTTGTACTGGAGCAAACTTGGTGACATGCACCATCAAGAGTTACAGTGCTCTCGGTCAAATCCGACTTGTGAGTCCAGACTCTTTCGCTAAAATATTCATCCATACCTGTTTCGATGATCCGAATGTGCTTCATCAGTTTGATTTTTATCCGGTTAGTTCCTAGACGTTATGCCATCCCGACATTTATTTAAGTCGGGCGTACGTACTTGATGGTATTTGTGCTACCCAATGCTCTTCAAAGTGATCAAGACCATCGCCGTCACAGTGCCTGTTTTCGTTCTGGCCACCCAAATACTTGATCCTAAGGGGAATAGTGATGGTATAGCCATACCACTCACGAAACGCTCTGATACCGACGCGCGCGAATTTCATATTACATCACATAACGCGTAAATCGACCTGTGATGTCCTCAGGTATCGTTTTTGCTCACACGTTTTTAGCAAGATCATCCGTGGGCCAAGTAGCATGGATGGTTCCGATAGGAACGAGGGAACGCCGCATCCTTCTGCTGTGAAACGGATCGGGTACGGAGCCGGCGTTGATTTGAAACCATACATGGATAGAATGTGGTATGGGACCATTTCGATCGGCACTCCTCCCAGGTCCTTCACTGGCAGGTTTTCCCGTACATTCGTGACCCACTCACTCTAACCACCACCTCAGTCCAGTTCAGCACCGGTTCTAGGTAAGTGTTTTCGATCAGTACCATCCATTCTTTGTCTTATTCGACCCAGCGATCTCTTTATTCCAGCCTCAACTGGTGATCAGAACTGCAGAAGCCACCATAACCTCTGGGATCTCACACCGTCCCAGCGTGACATCACGAACTCGGACCTCAATATAGGTTTTACGGCAGAATTTTCAAATGATTGGGTTGTCCGTGGTAAACAATTCGAGAACAATGTAACCATTGCTGGTTTCACCGTATGTTTTTACTCTTTGCAAACATCATCACTTCCAACCGATGAATAGGCAGACATTCAGACCATCGGTGCCGCAACAATATATTCTTCAAATATGGCAGTATCTCAGTTTCCTCCAGATGGTATATTGGGATTGGCCTTCCCGTCTTCGTCAGTACTTCATGGCCAGAGCCCTCTGCTTCACACGCTCTTCAATGAAGGAAAGCTGTCTCAGCCAATCTTTTCACTCAGGCTCACCTCTTCTGGAGGCGAGCTGTACGTCGGTGGAACGAATGAGGCGCTTTACATGCCTATCACCCTCGTCTTTACCCCTGTAAGAAATCCGGAGATGGTGAGCACAAATGCCAGGTGGTATGGATGCATACTTAGATTGCCCTTTCAGGGTCTCTGGGCGCTGATGATAGATAACATTCAAGTCAACGGAGAAATAGTTCTGACAGATGTAACCGCCATCGTCGACACTGGTTGCCACTTCATCATTGGTGATCCAAAGCGTGTTTTGGCCGTGCACAAGGCGGCTGGCGGTGGGTCATACGAGGGCGGGCGTGGCTTTTACACCTGTGAGTTTCGATCGATTTTGGTATTGTTGATTGACCCCCTGTAGTCCCATGCCAGTCTTTTCCCTCCATGACTTTCACCATTGGTGGAAGGCCGTTTTTCATGCCTGCCACGGACCTCAACGAGGGATGGGTTGCGTTTGAGTCGCATGATTGCTTTAGCGGAATTGCGGCTGTGGAGAACTTGTTCTCTGGTGAGATTATTCCGATCGACATTTCCTCTGCCCATATTGACCGGTGAACCCCACTAGGATTCTGGTCGATCGGGACCATCTTCCTCCAGCAGTTCTATACCGTGTTTGATTTCAACAGCGTGTTACCACGAGTTGGATTCGCAGAGCTTGCACATGGGTTATGATTGTAGAGTCACGACCTGCCACCACCCTACCATTCTGTATCATTATACTCGTCCCCTTCCGATGAGTGGTCGCAGATGTGTGACCCCAATGATGGATAGCAAAAGGTCACCTCGCAATCCCTACAATACCTCGTAGCCGCACAGTCCCTGAAAATCTTGGCTAGGCAATCATGGATACCAAATACTAACTCAACATATTCCTATATGCGTACCGGAAGGCCACGACGACGGCGGTGGAAATGGAAACGATGCGCGCTACGCGTCCACATCCACCCTCGACGACGGTCTGTTTCCCCAGGGCCCAGCTTGTTGTCATTGTACTCCTTTCATGACAGGAAGGACTACTAATAGCCATAGATTCAGGGAAGTGTCTCGGTTTGTGATGCCGAATCTGGTGCACCCGGAAGAAGTACCCGACCAAGAGAATATCCAGTGTCGTAAATTCTATACAATGGCCGTCATTCACTGCTGGAAGGCGGGATGCTGGCACACGTACCAGTTATGCCATAGGTATAAAGTTCTGGTCGATGGTGGTGCTGTCTATAAATCTCTCCCCGAACCTCAAAGAGAGAGCAAGTATTGTACCACAGATACGCATCGTTGTTGAACTGAAAATGTCTTTTTCCATGGATGACATGATAGAAAAACTAGAAGTAGAGAGAGACCGTAACGCTATATGTGATGACACCTCATGACGACACCTTGAAACCACCACCTCAAGAAGAAGAGCGTCTGGGAGTCCTCATCTTAAACCCTATTTAAATCGGAGGGAATGTCGGTGGGTGGGCGGCCGGGGATGGTCAGCGAATGAGATGCAAATTTCAAGACACCGGTATATCTTGTAATAAACGCACGGTAGACGAAACCCGTGCGCCAGTGGCAAGCTTCTTCCTGTACCGTAACAGCGCCACTCACTACCCAAGCGCGCAGATTTAGACTCGCATTGTTGTCATTACCAGGAGACTAGCGAGTCGAAGAACTTGTACTTACCTCCTGGCTGGTGGCACTCGGCGTGAGAATAGGACAGAAGCGTTCCTGAATCCTAGGACCGTCCCAAGTGGTGGATTGAAGATGGTTGGCGACTCGCCGGAGAAGGTGGACGATTCACATTTGCACTTCCAAACTCGAAGACGAACGGTAGCAGGCTGCAGAGGACGACAAGATGAGTAGACAGGTGGCAGAGTGGTGAAGGAGCCGCAGGCGTCGGTTGCGTCGCCGGTCGATCTGCAGCTTACAGATCCCGTGGGGGACGACGTGACTATACCACCATTCAGACTCGCAGTGCTATGGGTCCTCGGCCTCAAGCTTAGGCCTCACAGATGTGGCTGCGGGACTCCCGCTAAGCTCGAAGCAATGGCCTCAAACTTCTGCGCTCCAACCGGCGACGCGGCAAAGCAGTGTCCAACTTGACAGACCCGGGATACTTATATGAGCCAAAGACCTGCCACGCGGGGGGTTCAACTCGAAACCCGCACTTTGTCCTCACCTTTAGTAGCACTGCCAGGATGTCTCAGTCCGACTCCGAGGACTCGACGCAGTTTCGAGCCATTCTCGCCAATATCACCCTACCCTCCCAGGGCGTCCCTACCCTCCCATCCTTGGCCGAGCTCGCTAATCGTGCCTTCATGCTTGCCAATCAACACGCTGGTTACGACCCAAACAACCTTCCTTCGTGGGTCAAAAATCGGCAAGCAAGGATTTTATACCACATAGCAGATGGCGATGTGAAACCATCCCCGGTCAAAGTCGTCTTGCTCCAGGACATACCTTCAATGGCACCACTAGGAATTGAAGAAGTGGTCGTCGACTTTCAGAAAATGTCAGTAGAATGCAAGGATTGGCCCAATGTTCCCATCAAAGCGGAGGAGATCAAGAATACTCAAGAAGAGGTCAAGGCATTTCTGCGAAAATTGCTGGCGTCTACTTGGAAGGTGGGTGATGCTCCCTTTTCTCCCTCGAGTTAATCCTGACGAATGTATGTGTACATTAGGACTTTATAGAACGTCTTAATCACAATGGACTTTTTCCTGACCAGGTACACATAGAATTTATCTGCCTCGACAAACCATGTCCACTGTGCGGGAGACGAACAGCTTCATGCACCTCGTGTCAAGCCTTCATGTGTCACAACACTCATTGTCCCGCTTCTCGACTTCTTCCCTTCCAATCATGCTTCCATCATGAGCATGTTTCCGTATGTCTACCTTGCTTGCAAAATGCGCAGTTCGTCCCATCGCTTGGCCAATGTCCTGATTGCAATCTCTGGTTTTGTCGCGACGAACTGGCCTGGTGCCAAGGCCGACCCAAAGATATGTCATACAAGTACCGGTCCCCGATGAATGGCTTTCGTGGATTGTCAGATAGCGACAGAGCACACGCTGCCAAGCCAATGCTGTGTTCGGACTGCATCGAGGGCCGAGGTGGGCCTGCCGATGGGTGCGCCGACGACTCCTGTTGGTCGAGGGAAGGAGAAATTAAAAGCTCGATCATCTGCGAATCGTGCTCACCCGAAGGTGGCCTCTCGTGCACCTGCGGGTGGTGTTGGGTCTGCGATGACTGCAAGAAGGAGGAGCTGATGGCACCCAGTCTCAGGGACTGCCCGCGCTGCAAACGGGTGTATTGCTGCGACGACTGCACATACCTCCACATTTGCTGGGAGTGTGATCTGACATTGCTGTGCGACGATTGTGCGGAAGAAGATTGGTGTTCGTTCGCGCCAGGACCGTTGGCGGGCACGATGACCAAACCCGAGTCGGAGGAAGGGTTGGAGCCTGTGGACGGGTGTCATACCATTGGTTGTAAGGCCAAATTTTGCGGAGTATGCGTGGAAAAGAGGAAGTGTGAGGGCTGCAAGTGGTCGTTTTGCAGTCCATGCATGAAGTTGAAGTTGTGCGACTCCTGCTACGATTCACGAATTCGCACATAGTTTGTTCGGCCATGAGGTTGTTACAGTAGTTTGGAGTCAGATTGAGAAACCGGCCATCTCCAATTTATCTGGCTGGTAGATGATCCAGTCCTGTGGCTTCAAAAACTTGATGACGTTCTTGACTTTCGGTGTTACAGTAAATGGTCCGGAAAGAAGCGTTAGCCTCATGGTTTCAAAGAAAGGCTTCACAGCCACTCGGAATACAATGTCACCTCAATCCAACTCGGAGTCACCATTTAGTGCTATTCTCGCCAATATAGGCAGTCCCTCCCTCACAGCGCCCACGCTTCCGTGCTTGGCCGAGCTTACTGATCGTGCTTTCGTGCTTGCTGATCAGCAAGCTGGCAACGACCCGGACGGCGTTGCATCGTGGGTCAAAAATCGTCAGGCCAAGATTCTATATCTCGCAGAAAATGTGGATGTGGAACCACTCCCAGTCAAAGTTGTGTTGCACCAGGACGCGTCTTCAGGGACACAGGGAAGCCAGCAGGTGGTCGTTGACTTTCAAAAAGTGATGGTAGAATGCGAGGGTCAGCCCAATCTTCCCATAAACGTGCATGAGAGAGAGATCGGGAAGGTCGAAGAAGAAGTTAGAACATTTTTGCGTAACTCCCTGGAGACCCTGAGAGCATCACAGGAACCAGATCCTATCATTAGCAGAGTCTATGCCAGTGATGTCAATTCAGCCTGGCGGGCAAGTGATGGTGTCTTTTTTCCCGTGCCGAGTATCTGACAGACCCTAATAGGACTTTTTGAGACGTCTCACATATAACGGACATCTTCCTATTCAAACATACATCGACCTTGAGCTTGATCCTCCTTCCACCCCCACATCGTGTCCATCATGCGGGAGGCTGACGGTGTTGTGCACTCGGTGCGGTGCCTTCATCTGCCTGAACACAGATTGTCCCGCTTCTCGACTCGTTCCATTTCGGACATGCTACACCCATGACAACGTTGCCACATGTGTGCCTTGCCTGCAAATGATGCCCCCACGATACATCCCATCGCTTGGCGAATGTCCCGATTGTAATATCTGGTTCTGTATCAATGAACTGGTATGGTGCCTCGGCCGAACCAAGGACAATTCGCCAGACGGAGCCCGAGAGCACGCAGCCAAGCCGGTCGGGTGTTCCAACTGCAGCAAGGGTCAAGGTCAGCCTGGAAATAAATGCGCCAACACAATGTGTTGGTCACAAAAAACATATTTGGGCGGAGTCCGAGTCTGCGATCGTGCTCACCCGCGGGTGGGGTATCATGCACATGCGAGCGGTCTTGGATCTGCGACAACTGCATGGAACTATCAGTGGAGTGGTGCTCAGTCAAGGAGTGCCCGCGATGCAAGCGGTGGTTTTGCAGCGACGGATGTGATTACATCGCATGGTGTGGCACGTGCGGTCAGTCGACAGCGTGCGACGACTGCTTGGAAGAAGATTGGAGATCATTCGCGCCGGGATCGCCGGTGTCGGATGGGACGTCCAAGCCCCAGTCGATGGAGGGAGTCGATTTGGAGTTCATATGTACTACCAATGGTTGTCTGACCAGGTTTTGCTGGAAATGCGGGCCTGAGAAGGAGTGTAAGAGCTGCTTGATGCCGTTTTGCGGTATGTGTATAAAGAGAATTTGCGATTCCTGCGAAGAGGAACGCAATTGGGATACATGATACATGATGATAGCTGGTGCCCATAATCAGAACACGTACAAAATAACTTGTTATCTCGCTTTTTTCGCAGTCCTATCGCGGTGCCTCGGGGTGCAGTGAGTGCAAGTAGTGAGTGTGATGTACAGAGGGTGACCTAGACTGGTGACCGTCGTGCGTGCATCTCATCGAGCTTCTCCAAGCACTCCAACACCGAGCCGAGCGCGATCAAGCCAAAGGGATGGGCTCTTGATCACTTCTTTAAAGTTGCCGAGGGAGTCGCGGATAGTCTAACCAGCGCTTTTCCGGGTGTTAAAAGGGGCTGAAATACCACACTGCGTGCTTCCTCGACGACGACGAGTACCCCAAGAATTCGAACCGTCTGCCCGCGAGGTCGAATCCTTGTTTCAACAGCGTGCCCACGCGTTTCTAGATAAAATATTCACCGTCAAAGTCCCGCTCCCAACGATATTGAAGGTGATCTTTGTCGCGAAAGTCAACGCGAAGGAACTGATCTTCATAACCCTCCTATTCACGTTGACGCTGTTGAGCTGAATGATGGCGCATGATGTCACCTACTGTACCTTTGTGAGAGCGAAGGAGGTCTTCTATCCGTGGGCGAAGTTCCTCTAGTTCGGCGGTGCTTGCGATGCCGTTGTTGTTGTTCAAAAGAGCTGTAATCTGAAACCCAATACGCCAGTTCGAAGCACAATCAATGAATTGCATCCATTTATCGATCCGGAAGAGTCTCTTGCAGCTGAAGAATTTCTGGCGTCCATTGTCGTTTATTGTCGCTTCCTAGCAGCTCTGGTGGACGTAGCAATGAAGTTTGAAAACAATACTCAAAATATCCGGAAAGCCATCGTCGGAATCATCACAGAGCTCGATACGCAGTTGACGGGCATAGGAGGCAACGGCTTAATAGCCTGCCCTTTTCTTGGAAAGTAGGTCGAAGTAGACATCTGCACATCTTTGTAAGAGATGACCCAACCAAGATAAGACCACATACAAGGATTTGCGACGTCTCGACTCTCGTCCCATAGCAAAATCACTGCTCTCACTCAGCCATGTCAATCCTTACTTGAACTCGAAGAGAATTACGCTGGTACTTGAAGAAAAGCAACCCCGTGCTTTTCTCGAGATTTGCGTCCCATTCGACTGCAAATGAAGGGGAAGCACTGTTTGTGTGATAGAGATTACCTGGAGACAGATAGTTAGATCTTCAAGTTCACTGTATTGAATTGGCCTACCGAATTGGACATGTTGCGAGATAAAATGGGTCGCGAAAAGCGTTTATCCTCCCTGTACGATCTTTTTCGATTCTGGGTCCTCGAAGCCCTTTTTAGTTCGAGAACCAAGAATCCCTCGAGTCGGGTATTTTTGAGACGGGAGAATAAGGCCCTTCTGGTTAAGGCGGTGAAATTTTTCTCCCGACGGTTTTGTCAGATTGAGTGTTCCGGTTTCGTACGCCGCCCGCGGGGTTCGCGTTCAGCTTGACCTTGAAATCAGGCAGAGGTGCCAAAGGGCATGGAAGGATCATGCAAAACCTGGCTCGTGATCATTGCTGTTGTTGTTGAGTCATAATTGTTGGCTTTTGTAGGGAATGTTGTGGATGCGGAATTCCATCACGACGGTAGGGTTGTGCCAAAGGCGTATGTGAGTAACTTGCGGTGGGACACTGGCACGTTTGTGAACTGCCTGTCAGTTGAGATCAGAAATAAACACACAGCCACCGACGTAGGTAGCTCTCACGCGGAAAGCGACGTGGGAAGTGGCCTCGAGCATCGAGTCAAAACGATTTGTTATTTTGAAATGACAGGAAGGTACACAGATCGGTGATGATGGCGGTCGGGACCAGATCTGGGGTCTGGCGACCTTGTCATCCTGTTTAGCAGAACAATACATCACGTACAGTATGGCATGTAGGTCCGGGTAGGCCAATCGGACCCGTCGTGTATGTACAAGACACAGCACGCCCCAACTAGTAGTAATCATGATTAAGCAGACCTGTGGTTAGTAACGCAAACCAACAAGACAGTCGCAGAGAGGGCTCAACGACTACTAAAAGGAGAAGGAGCGCGTCCCCGCAGCGTCGGGTCGAGTCAGGTCAATGAATGTCGTTCCTGTGCCATGGCAGGTGATGAGAGAGAGACAGATGGAAGTGCGCAGGCACCCCACTGCACAGCTTCCGGTTCCCGAGGTCGAGTCCGGCTTGGATTAGCTAAGACATCCATTTGTGGCGAGTATCGTAGTTTCGCGACGCGATAGACAATGACAGCATCAGCGCTCACAAAAAAGGCCGATGCCGTCCTCGAATCACACCGGCGCTTCAGGCGCCTCCCTTGTCTCATCACGCTCTACTAGGCTCCGTTGGCAGCCCCGCTTCCTGTATGTCGTCTGTCTTGTTCTGAGCTATAAAAGGTTGACAACAGTAACGTTTCCCCTGCCCGATGATGTATCCGTCATGCCTGGGTGTCCTATCTTTTCGTTTTTCCCCCGCTACAAAGCGTATACCCAAATCAACACAACTATGTGGGATGTGAGGGGAAACCATGCTGCTCAAGAACCAACTTCCTCGGGTCCGCATTTTCCACAATTTCCAGGACCCCCAAAGTGCGTTCTTCGTGACCGAGATGTAAATTCGTTTTATAACCATCCAGAAATAGCCCCCGGGCTCCACCACAGATGAGGTTGATGCGTTTGTTCTATCTTCTCCCACACGATCTCACTCGTATACAGGCAAGCAGCACCCGCGTATCCAGCACCGTTCGCCCCTGCCCCTCCACCAAGGAGGCCCGCTCCGTAGTAAGTCTCCTGTTTCTTTTGTGCTCAAGCATGTCGCTGAACACCGGATCTCACAGTAACAAGTAAGTGGGACCTTCGACTGAAAGCGGGACGGTCTTCATATCCCGTATTTCAGTGCGTACTACCACACTTTCCCCCGTTCCACTATCGTTCCACAAGTCCTCGCGCCAGGCCCACCTTATAATCGTTGGATTCCTGCACCACCACCCCAAGCGCCAACTCCGCGGGTCATCCCAATCAACACCCTTTCACAGCAGCATGCGAGCCATCACAACCGCTTGACAAGAAAGGGGAATCATTCGCATGCTGTGTCTGCAGCGCCATCCCGCCATGTGCATTATGTGGACCAGAGGTCGCGACAGACATCTGCACAGAGTTCTCACGCACCACAACTAGTGCAAATATATCCCACCGCTTCGACTTCTCGGCAACTGTCCGCGACTGCTGTTCAGGGACACCGTCGCCGAGCGTTATCTGCAGGAAATGCTGCCGGACCCGGGGTCATTAATTTCAGTCAACCGCAACCTCAACAACGAGCTCGTGCGGACAGTGGGCGTGGACATAAATATTCGAGGTGTACTGGACGGAAGAAGGCACTGTGTGTGAGTGATTGATGATATCGATGCGATGCGGGTTGGTACGATCGTTCACTCTGTTGGTGTGCAGATCGGAATCAACTACATTGGTCAGAATCGGGCGCTGCATGGGTGCATCAATGATGCCAAGAATATGAAGCTCTTCCTTACCCGTGGGTTCTTTCACCGTCTTAGTCCATCCTGCGACATGTGTTGACCCGTGTTTGCGCTTAGGCCAATGGGGCTTCAGGGATGGGGACATTGTCATGTTGATGGATGACACGACGAATCCTCGACAGATGCCCACACGGCGGAATATGATTGACGCCATGAAATGGCTCGTAAAGGATGCTCAACCCCATGATTCGTTGTTTTTTCATTGTATGGAATGTTTTCGTTGCTCTCGTTCATTGTTCGGTATGTCATATTTTTTTATATCTAGATTCGGGCCACGGAGGTCAGATTCCCGATTCAGGCGGAGGTGAGACGGACGGATATGACGAGGGTGAGTCGATTGCGCCTCCATAATCAAAGTTGTCAGTCGAAGTTACCTTGTTTTAGTGATATACCCAGTGGATTACAAGAAAGCTGGCATCATCGTAGATGACGTAAGTCCGAAGGTCTTGAATCTCGCATTTGATAATAACAGCCACATAGGAATTGAACCAACTTTTGGTTTGCAAAGATTCTTTTGAACGATAGCTGTCGACTGATTTTAAATGACAAGGTGAAGCCCCTTCCACGCGGGTGCCGCCTGACGGTGAGATTCTACGTGTTCTTGGGTGCTGGAATTATCATTAAGTGATGTCATCGCAGGCCATATTTGACGTAAGACATATTCTCTGCGAAGAGGTTCTCTTCTCCGTGCTGATAAGCTTTTAGTCATGCCACTCCGGGACGACCCTTGGTGAGTACAATGGACCTTGTGCGCGAAACTGTGACTCATCGTCGTCGTCGATTAGATTTGCCATTCATGGTGTGGTGCAAGTTTCGCGTTATTATGGAAATACCTGACCTCCTCTTTGATAGTACCACCACGATGGAACGCTCAAGGATACTCATATGTCTGAGCGTTTACGAGCGTCAAAAATGAGCTCGGCAGACGTGATATCATTCGCAGCATGTAGGGATGATCAGACGAGTGCGGACGCTACTCTAGGAGGGATGGCCGTTGGTGCCATGAGTCATGTAAGTGACTTTTCTACGACTCTCTGATCTGCAAGTGTGCTGATGTGAATTATCAGGCATTCTTGACGGCACTGAGTGAGTATTGCGCATGAATGAGCGACGTATTCTGACCGTATTTCGCAGCTCGGAAACCAGTGCAGAGCTATTTGGAGTTGTTGCTATCTATTCGCGGTATCGTACAGCCGCGTTTTCAGCAGAAAGCACAGCTGTCGAGCGGACATTATATTGTGGGTATTCTGTGGATGCGTCTGTGGGCTTGTTGATGACGGAAGCATTTATAGGACACTCACCTTCGATTTATTCTTTAATTGCGACAGTATTTATTTAACGACTGGCTTGCTTGTTTGCACCTGGGACAGTGTCGCTCTTTTCGTTTGGACCTGATGACTCACGATAGTATACAAGATGTTGTAATTTTTGATCAGTGGAATAATTTACGTGACATGTTCAAATGAGAGTTGGTCCCGTGACGAGGTTTGTTTACGCGTTATTTACGTGTGCATCTACAAAGCCAAACAAGTTCGAGTTGCAACTCCTTCTCTTCCCCGACGAGATTACAAGAGCTTGCAAGTCTTTGCAAGCCTTGTCGTTAACGACCGACCGTAAGTCGTTCTCTTCCGGTCCGTATTTTCTATTTCTGAGTGTGGCTCATTCACTGACCCACAACAGTATTATTCAAGGAATTAACGCTCACGAAACACTCGCGATTGAACTCACGATCAATATCTCAAGCTAACGACCGCGCATATATCCACTCTTCCATCTACTGCTTAATCACGTTCTATAACGCTTTCTTGCTCCATACCACTTTCACGATTGACGACTGCTCTATCTTTCTTTATTGACTAATGCCCTTGCAACTGCTTTCACGATCTACGACAGACACCGTTCGCTCACGGACCCCATCCCCGCTCACTACACCTAAACCCCAATCACACATTCCAACCATCCGCTTGACCACTGCCACTCCTTGCGAATCCCACTCGCAGAATGAGCCTAGCCAAGCTGCGCCATGGACAACGTCCGAGGCGTCCCATGTTTCAATCGCACCAAAGCCTCTCAAGAGTGGAGGGGCTTCACGGAAGCGTCTCGTTCCCAAGAAGTCGAAGCTCAGTCTCCTCGGGTCGTCGGCGAGAGCTCGCGAAGAGGACTTTTCGGATGTAGTCCGACGTGTCGGCGGCGCATCCGTCAACAACGGGGGAAACGGGTTCGAGATTTACGTGGATCCGACCAACGACCCCGACATTGGAGAGATTTTGATGGTGAAGAAGAAGAAGTCCCGTATGGCGCTGGACGGGATGCAATGGGGAACGTTGGGGGAAGTGACAAACGTTCCGTCCATCTCGATACCAGACGAGAAAAGGGGGAAAGGGGGAAAGAAGGAGAGTTTGCTGAAGACCAAGGTGGATGAGAATCAGAAGTGGTGGAGTATCGCACGCGGGAGGAAGGACAAGCACCGTGCCGAATGTGAGTCGCTCCCTTTGAGTGCGGGATTGCCGAACTGAACAATCCCTTAGCTCCTGAACCAGTTGAGCAGCCCGCCGACGCTCGTGCACGATTTAATTCGTTGGGTTCGGGGGCTTTGCTGGAGCATCCCACTTGTGCAGAGTATCCCAAGCCTGCCGTGGAACATTTGCGCGTTCCCACTCCTCCGTCGGCAACATTTGCACCGGGAACAAACAGTGGCAAGGGTTCCGTTGCTCTCAGGGCGATGCGCTCTGTCCGTTCCCTTGCCCGTATTGGTAGCTGGGCTCAACTCAAGAATATCCCTAATCCTGACTCGATTACCGCTGCCGCTGCCCCTGTCAAAGATAAGGAGTCCGACGGGAAGAAGAAGAAGAAGAAAAAGGAGAAGGAGAAGGAGAAGCAAAAGGAGAAGGAGAAGCAAAAGGAGAAGGAGAAGCAAAAGGAGAAGGAGAAGGCAAAGGAAACAATACGCTACTCGGGCAGCAGCTTTGAAGCGGGCACATTGAGCGCGAGCCCTGTTGGTTCCAAACATGGATTGAAATCACTAGGGAAGAAGAGAGCGAGCATTTTAGGGCTCGGGTTACCTTCAACGATGCGGCTCCCTTCCAGTCGCAATGGATCGACAGTGTCGTCGATTGTCGCGGCCGACGCTGCAAATCGTCGTTCGTCGGCAGACTCCGTAAATCTGCTGGGTGGTGGTATACTTGCACGGGCACGGCTCGGTTCGACAATGTCTACGGTGTCTTCGCTCCGTCCGATGTCGACTAAATCTCGAGAATCGTCGGGCAGCTCAGGAGCAACCTCCGTCAAATGGGACGAGGCGGGCTTGAAGACAGTTAAGGAGATCTGCCGAAAGGACAAGGAGGACAGGAGTAGAGTGAAGGAGAAAGAGACCGACGGCAAGGAGAAGCAGAAGAGCAAGAAGTTCAAGAGTGCCAAGAGCGAGAAGGACTCTACCCGGAAGTCGTCTGACAGCCGAAGGAGGACCCCACTTGGAGCGATTTTCCCAGGAGCCTTATCGGAGCGCAAGGGAGATGAGGCGGAACAGCCACAGTTGACGCCTGTCCTTAGGATCGAAGCAGCCAGCGAGGACAGACACGAAGGTCATGAAGCCCAAGTAAGGGATCCGCCGGTCGAAATACCCGTGAAGCGTATGCACCGACCAGTATCAGAGTACCCCTTTGGCCAGAGTCGATCCAAAGCAATTTACGAAGCGGATGACGGTGAGGTCTCATGCTTATGCTTGACATATGTAAAATATAACTGAAGTTTGTCTCAGACAACGCGGTCATATCAATGTTGGACGCCGCGACGAACGACTTGGCCCAGTTGATTAACAGACTTGATCTCGAGGCGACTCCAGGCAGTGTCAACATGTCGCCAATGACCCAGCGTTCCGCCTTTTTGCTGAAGCCTTCCCCGAATTCGTCGTCCCAAAGACTGGTACCGGTCGATAGTCCACTACAGGGGTTACGAGGCAAAAATAAGTCTTTGGCTTCTCTCCGACCTTACGCTCAATCGTGCTCGAGGAGTACCGGTGTGCATCTCGGACAAAACATCGCCCCGTGGTCTACGCTTAACGCAAGTATCTCCCCCTCGAAGCCTTCTCCCAGTACAATTAGGGTCAAAGCTCAGGATAGCATGGCGACCGTCCGAACCCATAGGCGAACGCACACTCCCGCGCCAGCTGTAGAACCATCGCCCGTCTTCAAAGCGCTTCGCCCTGCGACAACTCGTCTCCCCATATCAAAGACAGTTGTAGGCACCTCGTCGGGTATCTCGCCCTTCGTGATCGGCACGAGCGATCGCTCCCCGTCGACGCTGACGTTTGGCTCGGGTCATTCCAAGTCTGAATCTCGAAGCAGTTTCACTACCTCGCCGGTGTTCAAGAAGGCTCAGGGTCCTTCCCGCAAGAGGTCTGCCCTTGTTCCTCGGGCGACGCTTGGCGGTGACAACCTGCCTATCTCGCCCGAGGTTCGTCGCAATCTCGGACTAGCCGGTACCATGGGTTACTCCGTAGGCAGCATTACCGAGCAAGACGACGGTAGCGATCCGGATTCTGACATCCCCGACGAGTTACAGGTCATCTTATCGAATTCGGATCAAGAAGGAGATGATACCCTTTCGTTTAAACCACCTTCTCCAGGTTTGCCGCCAGACATGCCTCTACCCATGCTGGACACTCTGTCTCGAAAGAGCTCGTTGGCCGAAGTTCCTATCTTCCGAGCAACTGTGATCGACGACGACCACCAGGTTGACATCGAGGAGGCTGGGACATTGTCAGAAGATGACACTAAAAAGTCGTTCGATTTTACTGGCGAGTTGCAAAAGCTCCACGAGTCTGGTGCATCCGATCGTCACAGCTTCATCGAGCAGCTCGAGACCGCGTTCCGAACTCCCGCAAAGGTCGACCTCCGTTATGACTTCAGCGACCTACCTCCCGTTCCCAAACTCAATACGTTGCAGGATGAGTTGTCACGGGTCGGCGAAAGCTCATTCCATCTTCCGACCGACTACGAGTCGCACGAACTGTCGCCGAAAGAGTTCCTTATTGACGCCAACGCGGAGCCGTCGTTGCTCCCGGAATCGTATAGTTATGCCACCACTGCATCGGACGATGAATTACTCGACATCATGGCGCCTCACGTCTCGCGAAATCTCACAGCTGTTCCTACTCAAAAATCGAACGGACAACTCAATCGCGACTTCAAATTCGGTGGAAAGCCTTCGTCGTCAAGCAAGAAAGATACCTCGCCACTCACACTCTCAGACATCATTCCGCCTCCCGAAATTGCGAGATCTCTTTCTATGACGTCGCTTGCAGACAACGAGAGCTCTCTGACGAAGTCGATCCTTGCAAACGCGATCGCTATTCAGTCTCCATCTGAAGGTTCTCGACCCCGAGTCGATTCGGATTCCGGCGCGAAGCGTGAGACGCTGGACGCTGCTCGGAATTCCTATCTTAGCACAGGCCATCGTCGTAACAATTCCGGGTTGAGCTTTGCAGGGTTTGATTCGTTCGCAGAGGTGCGACGAGGGTTCGAATTCAGTGATAGTCGTCCTGGGTTTTATCTCCCGCCTGGCCCCAAGTCCGATAGGCGTCGTCGGAAACATGCATCGATCTACAGTATCGCTTCGGTATCATCATATGGCAATGTTCTACATGGCGGTTCAGCGGATCCCTTTGACTACGGCTCGATGCTTCCCTTGCCAAGCTTACGCGAGAGGCCTTCATCGGACAATTTCTCGTTCACCATGTCGACCACCGTTGACGATACCTTCGCTTTCCTCCACAGGCAACCACATCGTCGTAGAGTTGACAGTGATGCCTCGAGCTTCTACTTCCGCAGCTCTGTTGTCCATCCCTACAGCCGCAGCTCCCGCAGACCCGAGTCCGGGATGTCCATTGGTCCTCCTGTTAGTCTCTTCAACCGCAACTCTACTTATAACCGCCGCCGCGATTCGAACACGAGTATCAACAGCATTGCACAGTCATACGCCAATTGTCGACGCTTCTCCTGGGCTCACCACCGCCGAAACATTTCCGCTGAATCATTGCTCAGCGATCTCTCGACAACCAACATCTGTCGACCTGATCTTGGGGACAAGATGCTCGACTCTGCTCTGGAGCGTACCGCACCCTTGACATCTATCTCCGCCTCACCTGGCCCTAGCCTTTCTGGCAGCATACCCGAAGAACCAGTCCACTTGAAGGAGTACGACAAGCGGATGTCATACGATTCTATCATGGATGCTCAGTACGAGTCTCAGAATACCGATTCGCTATTCGAAAAGATTGGTAATCGGACCTCTGTTTGCTCGACGGGCTCGACCGATTCGACGTTCTTTGAACAAGACTCGGGTGATGCAGCGAAGCTTCCTCGTTATCGCCCGATTTCGAGTTTGAGCATTCCGAGCGTGCATAGCCCGCCCAAGGAAGATGATACAATGATCAGTGTAAGTTGCCATATTTTTGTTTGTCTGCTCGTCTGACACATTATCAGATGCTGGGCGGTGGTCATGTACGGCGACGTTCCGTGACGTCCATGATTGGTTCTTCGCCGTGCATCCAGCTCGAAGCAGAGCGGCGCAAGAACATCTTTGCCAACCCCCCGGAGACGGTCTTTAGCCGTATCAAGAACGCTCACCCGGAGGATCACGAGTCTCCCAAACTTTCGCGCGTGATTGAGACGAAGCCGTCAATCGCCTCCACCGCGAACTCTGTCCAATTTGGTGAGGAGCGCATGATTCGCTCAAGGCATGGTCTTCTCGAGCACGAGAGCCACGAGAACACGGTGTTGGTGGGAGACGGCGAGGATCTCTCGGCATCATGTAAGTCCTCTGAGACGCGTGTCATACGGTACTGATTGTGTATTGTAGTCCGGATGCCTGTTTTCACTCGCCCTAGCCCCGTAAACCGCTCTCGGTCAAGTACATGTACGTCGACATCAGGGGCAGACACTCCCCCGCTTTCCATTTCGGATGGTTACTCTTCCATTTCCGAGGGATCGTTGTCCAGCATTGATCTCTCACAACTTAATGCTCTGCTTTCGAGCACTTCGCACGCGTCGCCCAATGCTTCCTTTGAGCGTGCTCGTCCTTACGGTCGCGGTCACGGTCATCATCACCGTATATCCCAAGCTCGGGCGTCACGCACTTCCATTTACGAGACGATCCAAGAGGAATTCACGTCGACGCTCCCGCCTACGAGTTCTCCTGCTCCCGTAGACTCGGTCCCAGGCTCAGCTGCTAACACGCCTCTTGCGACGAAACTGATGGATCCGCTTCAAGTGTATGTCGTAGATCCGGAGACGTCGTCCGTGGATTCGTTCTCTCTGTGGGATGACGAGCAAGGGATCACCGCGCTCCGAAGATACTACGCTCTCCGGGATGAGGCGGAGAACACAGTTACGGAAAGTAAGCGTACGTGGCTAGATACCCCGTTTTCTGTTTTTGCTCTACAATGTGAGTTGTCCACTCGTCATTCATTCTTTGGTCTTGACAACGATCACTCCGCTAGCTTTCGAACCTCCGCATCACCGGTCTGCAATGCAAACGATGCTAGAGCATTCGCTGCAGAACTACGGTCCTCTTCCATCTGAACTTCGACCTCGGCGGACGCGATCGCGCGTCAACAGTCGGCCCTCACCTTATCCTCGAGCCGTCAAGACTTCTTTCACGTCTTCTCCCAGCACGGAACATTTGCGGGCCGCGGTGACTGCGTCTCTTATCACATCCAACGATGATGACCTACCTCGTCACACCTCGTCGCTCCCCAACGCACTGCAGCAGATCACAATCAATCCCAACGTATCGTCGACAATGTCTGCGGATGCCAAGAAGTGCGTCGTATCTCCATACAAGCCTGAGCGTGTTTTCGGATTGCCACCTCGGCCTCGTCTTGGATCGGTAGCAAAACGGACAACGTCAGGATGGACGAAGAAGAGCACCGGTCGAACCAATACGGAGAATAAGGAGAACAACACCAGCATCAGAGCCCCGCCTTTAGTGAACGTCTCACAAGGGACCATCGCGACGTGAGGATTTTCTCGCTCTAGCAATGGCATGAACTGATGAATTGGTACAGCTCTGCAGACGGTTTGCGCCTAAATCGACCGAGACCAAAAGGGCGTCCGACGCCGGCGGCGGTGAGGCCCTTCCGTGTGTGAACGTATCTTATCCTGCTATCATCTCTTTTTTGTCGTCATCCACTCTATGTACCTATGCCCACTGGACTTTTTTTTCCTCTTGCTCTCCATGCTGTATCCTTTTTGTTCAAATTCTTTTTGATCGAGCACGTAGAGAAGAAGTCAAGGAGAATCGAATTGTGTCTATTACTTGCATCATTGTTCACGATGGCGTCTGATGCAGATGTGTGACTCTTGCGATAAAGATCATGAGGTCGTGGTGAAGTGCCATGGCGTCGGTCTCCTTTCGCCGCTCATTGAGTCTAGATGTTCAAATTCCAATTTTATGATACACCCAACTCAAGCTCCCCTATACGTTCAGATCCAGCCGAGATATAGACGCGACCGCTTCCCCTCGAATATGCACAGTTATCGAATACAAACGACAGACACGGGGAACGACCAAGTTGGGTTCCCTATCCTTGTTACTTACACGTTCGATCGAGGTTACTCTGACCGGGACCGACTGACCAAGTTGATTGACGTTGCACAGCCACCCTCCAACGGTTGCCTCCGCACTCACAACTTGGACGTGCTAGTATACGGCAAAGGACCGTCAACTAAGTAGTTCAGGGGTTGTGGCATCATGCATGGGATTCGGAACTAAAAAAAGGTAGATAGTGGCAAGTTTCCAAGATAGACGTCCGGTCGATGTCGCCGTAAATGTACTTGACGCCGGCATGATCGAGAAGAGAGACGGAAGCGGTAGTTCTTCGGATCGTGAACGGAGCGGAGAACTTGAACTGCTTGGGTCCGGGTCCGTGGCAGTGGTGTGATGACCATGCGCGCAACGCCTCTGCTAGATCGCCTTCTACCGTCGCTGCTGCTGGAACAGACGGGAGTTCGAGTATCTAGGTCTTCGTTGTGAACTCCACTTCTTCCGTACGCAAAAAGTAGCAGCGAGCCCCAGTTTCACGGCATGGAAGCGTTCTGGACATTCAAAGATGCCCAAGGTATCACGGGCGCATATGATTGAACGGTGTTTGAGGCGTTGACGTCAGCTTCAGTGTGGTAGATCGACACGGGTGGGTTGAAATATCTCGGAATTTGTCGTCACAGTCAAAAGTCGCTTTGTGAGCGCCGTGAGCACTGGAAAACGGGAGTAGATGGACGGTTTCTTCCTCGACGGCGGAGGGAATACGGGGGGCTTTACACGATAGCGGAGCATGGCAGACGACGGCGAGCTATCCTCTGTCGTATCCGCCTGTGTCGCCTTCTTCTGCGGCTTCTCCCTAGACGAACCACCCCGACCAGTCCAAAACACGTTTTCGTCTTCCTCGTGACCAGGGAGTACATCAAGCGTGCGACGTTTTTGGACTTTCATTTCCGAGTGCTCGTCGGTTTTGCTTTCAGTCTTGCTGTTGCGAAACGTTTTTTTCGGTTGATACGACCAGCGTAACCGCGACCAGAGTCATCGTCTAGCTCTGAGGTGCTGCAATTTCCATCGGAATCACATCGAGACACAGATTTGAACGCGCGCGCGATCGCAGGGGTCGGAAGAGATGCGACAGAAGTTGAGCGTTTGAGTGGATGCGAGAGTTCGTCTAGGCTGTACGGCGGACTGGAAAAGTCGAGAATTTGATTCATCAACATGGTCTGGTAAGAAAAGAAGGAGATCAAGAAATGATATGAAGAGAACGTTGCGGAAGAGGACAAGATAGCGGTGGTTGTGACGAGCTGCGACAATGGTGGGAACACCTCGCAGATACGTGTACCCAGAATTCGGGATCAGGGGGATAAGCTGCGAGGAGCCGGAACGGGAAATGGAGGCAAGGCGCTGAAACGGGCTCGGACGAGCACTTGCAAGGCGTAGTGGAGGCGGTGCATTCTCGCTTGTGTCGCTTGTCCAAATGCGGCTTCACCCACCATTGCATCATGCATCATGTTCGGAAGGTGCAGTTCTTGCTGTAGACCTCGTTCATTCTATCAAAAATGTGCACAGCAACTCTGCAACTGGCCGCATTCCATATAAACCTACGGCTGCAGAACCCCCGTCACTCAGAACTTGCCCACAATGATTGCGTTCCTCCGTGCTCTCAGACTTCACTTCCTGCACATGGGAAGGAATATACGTAACTTTTTTTTTACCCCGGCTTCTCCACTCCAACCACCACCCGACTCGGATTCGCATTCATCACCTACTAATGAATGCGAACATTTCTTTGTAACACGTGCGTAGCAATCTCGCGCTGGCATACTGGAGACATCCCAAACACACCTGTTCAGTCATATGTGCCACGAATGTTGCATCCGGCCTCCGTCGCATGCCGGCAGGCTTTCATGTCACTGTGGAAGTCGATGGAAGGACCATGCAAACATCTAACAAACCCGTGTCGGCATCGATGGACGCCGTAGAATGGGATGAAGAAATCCTCTTGTGCGTAATCCTTTGCCGAATCTCTGCTCCTTTCATTCAATAGCTGCCAAAGGCCATCAGATCGATCTTCATCTGTTTCATTCAGTGTCTACGCATCGTTCGAGCTTGGACAGAGGCTAGGAAACGGAGAATTGCTCCGTCGATTCAAGAGTACTGTAGGAAAAGTGTTCCAGAATGAACACCTTCAGTGTGAGCAACTCCTTTGTCTACCACACTCTCTTTGACATCCCCTCGTAGTCACCAACTTTACAGCGCAGACGGATGATATATTCCCGTCATGTTCGTCCCTTCGCATCATCACGGAGCGACGCATCTGTGGTACGAGTGAATCATGTCCCAAACTCGACGTAAGCATCTTATTCATGGCGCTGTGGTCATTTGCTGAACTGACGGCAACAGGTACCGGAGTTACGCGAAATGAACCCGCTGGAACAGCTGACCGACGAGGGACATCGTGCTCTCCTGCGTTACCGCCAGCAGCAGGACCAAATGGATCTAGACGCAGCCGTCCAGACTTTCCAGCGTGTTGAAGAGATTTGCCCGATAGATGACCTTAATCGCTCAGCCATTCTGTTCAACTTGGCCAATGCCAAGTTCATCGACTGCCAGGTCAACAATCGGTACCTTGACCTAGATGTGCCAATTGGATTGTATCGGGATACTCTACGACTTCGGAGCACAAATCATCCGGATCATGGCACAACGGTACTGGAACTTGGTCTTGCGCTACTTGCGCGCTTCCAGAGGCGAGGGTTCGAGTTCGACAGGGAAGAAGCAAAGGATTTATTGGAACGAGTGGTAGAGGTCTCGGCGGCAGGAAGTTATGCACACCGAGCAGGGGTATTCGCATTGCAAATGGCCAAGGCTCCAGTATTGGTGGAGGCAGGAGACGGTGGATCGTTACCGGCGCAGCAAGAAAATGGCGACGATCTCATACAGGGGACGCGGAACCTGCTACAGAACATGTCATACTGGAATCCTGAACGACCTACACTCATGTTTGGCCTGGGGGCGCTGTTATCTGAGCGGTTCGCACGCAATGGGGTGCTTGCTGATATACACGAGGCAATTCGGATGCTCGAGTCTGCCCTGAATCTTTGGCGAGGCGGCTATAGTCATCCTGACCATCCTATGATGGACATGCCGTCCCTGCTGGCCAGCCTCGGGAGCTCGTTATTTAGTCGCTTTGAGCGTCTCGGGGACCTTGCGGATCTAAACAGGTCGATCTCGATGTTTGAAGAGGCTGTCTGTCTGACATACGACGGTCATCCAGACAAGCCAAGTCGGTTGAACAACCTGGGAAGCTCATTACTTCGTCGCTTTCAGCGTCTCGGGGACCTCGCGGATCTAAACAAGTCGATCTCGATGTTTGAGGAGGCTGTCTGTCTGTCACTCGACGGCCATCCAGAGAACCCGGCTTGCTTGAACAACCTCGGGAGCTCATTATCTCGTCGCTTTGAGCATCTCGGGAACCTCGTGGATCTAAACAGGTCGATCTCGATGTTTGAGAAGGTTGTCTGTCTGACACCCGACGGCCATCCAGACAAGCCAAGTCCGCTGAACAACCTCGGGAACTCATTATCTCGTCGCTTTGAGCGTCTCGGGGACCTCGCGGATCTAAACAGGTCGATCTCGATGACAGAGGAGGCTGTCTCTCTGACACCCGACGGCCATTCAGACAAGCCAAGTCGTTTGAACAACCTCGGGATCTCATTATTGATTCGCTTTGAGCACCTCGGGGACCTCGCGGATCTAAACAGGTCGATCTCGAAGACAGAGGAGGCTGTCTCTCTGACACCCGATGGCCATTCAGACAAGCCAAATCGGCTGAACAACCTCGGGATCTCATTATTGAGTCGCTTTGAGCATCTCGGGGACCTCGCGGATCTAAATAGGTCGATCTCGATGAAAGAGGAGGCTGTCTGTCTGACACCCGATGGCCATCCACACAAGCCAAGTCGGTTGAACAACCTCGGGAATTCATTATTGAGTCGCTTTGAGCGTCTCGGGGACCTCGCGGATCTAAACAGGTCGATCTTGATGCTTGAGAAGGCTGTCTGTCTGTCACCCGACGGCCATCCAGACAAGCTACGTCGGTTGAACAACCTCGGGAACTCATTATTGAATCGCTTTGAGCGTCTCGGGAACATCGCGGATCTAAGTAGGTCGATCTTGATGAAAGAGGAGGCTGTCTGTCTGTCACCCGACGGCCATACAGACAAGCCGGCTTACTTGAACAACCTCGGGACCTCATTAATGAGTCGCTTTGAGCGTCTCGGGGACCTCGCGGATCTAAACAGGTCGATCTCGATGTTTGAGGAGGCTGTCTGTCTGTCACCCGGCGGCCATCCAGACAAGCCAGGTTGGTTGAACAACCTTGGGAAATCATTATTTCGTCGCTTTGAGCATCTCGGGGACCTCGCGGATCTCAACAGGTCGATCTCGGTGAATGAGGAGGCTGTCTGTCTGTCACCCGACGGCCATCCAGATAAGCCGGCTTGCTTGAACAACCTCGGGACCTCATTAATGAGTCGCTTTGAGCGTCTCCGGGACCTTGCGGATCTAAACAAGTCGATCTCGATGGAAGAGGAGGCCGTCTCTCTGACACCCGACGGCCATCCAGACAAACCACGTTGGTCGAACAACCTCGGGCACTCATTATTGAGTCGCTTTGAGCATCTCGGGGACCTCGTGGATCTAAACAGATCGATCTCAATCACAGAGGAGGCTGTCTGTCTGTCACCCGATGGTCATCCACACAAGCCAAGTCGGTTGAACAACCTCGGGAACTCATTATTGAGTCGATTTGAGCACC
>JBBPNG010000350.1:0-25628 GCA_038091095.1 Leccinum incarnatum
CCACTGTGGCAAGACGTACCAGCCCAGCAGTTCAGTCGGTGAGCTACTCTCCTCGACTATTTACCGGAAATGCGTTTTCTGACTTTTTCTCTCCTTATTCAGAGTCGCTCAACGTCTTTTACGCCAACCCGCTTCGTGGAAGCAAGGATGACTGGTTGAACAAACAGCTCAAGCCCTGGGCAGGGTTCAGCCGCAGCGAGCCCACGTACACGGACGTCCCCGGACAGCACTACACACTCATGGACTTTGACCACGTCCCCGGCTTCCAAAAGATCTTCCGCAGTCAGCTCGAGGCGCGCGGTCTCTAAAGTTCCGGTCGTCGCTCAGTGCAAGGTGTCTCACAGTAGTAGTGTCTTTACAAACGCTGGTCTAGTATAAGTACTAGTCGATGTCTACTACGCAATACCGTCATGCTTCAATTCTTCTCCATGTAGCTCATAGAACCGCAATGTCTTCCTATTTTCTCTCTCTCTCTCTCATATTAGCAGGCACGCCGAATGATAATACATAACTCTCTCTCTCGCATGTTTCAGCAACCTTTTGCCAAGCTCCTGTAACACTTCAGAATATTACTGTAATCTCCCAGTATATATATATTTTCAAATCTGCGGACAGTGGGGAACAAGAGGGTCCAGGAGTGCCCGTAGGGCTGTGGTATCGAATCTGTTTTGAATTGTACAGCGATATCCCACACCGACGTTTGCCAAATTAGGTTTCCCGTCGGGCGAATCCAAACTATCCAATTTCAAATTGGGGCACGAACGTCCGACTTCAATCCGTACCAATTACATACCCACGGGACGGCGGACCTTCGTCGAGAGAAGTATGTACACTTCACTAGGAAAGCCGAGTACTAGTATACTTGCTAAGCCTAGTTTTAGCCTACCGCGAGTCGGTAGCAGAAGATGCACTGCTTGTTCCGCAAGATGAACTACAAAATGTCTTGTTACTCCACACATTGGCTGTCCGACGTCCAAGCCCCACAATTTACAAAGCATGCCAAAACAGAATCTGCTCTGACACGGGGCGACTAGCACGGCGCCGTTCCCCCTGGACCGCCGTCGTACTATCTGGTTCCGCATACAACGAAAACGAATTCCAAACAGTCGTCGCACAACGTCGTCTGACCACACTTGGCACAGAATCCGATGTACTCCTTGAAGTTTGCCATCGGCTTGCAGCCGTCGCAGATCCAATGATATTGGGCTGTTTTAGAATCGCAAGATTCGACTTCAATAGGCTAGCCTAGCAATCCCTTCTCTACCAAGAACAGAGAAAACTCGCCACACTCCGCCGCCGTCTCTGCTGTTGCATTGAAGATGTCCCAAGCGGAAATCAAGGTCGTGACGCCTACAATCTCCACCACCGCCGCCCAGTCCTGCACGCTCAACGTACAGAACCCTGTGCTCACGTAACACCTGGGGTGCGTCGCAAACGCTTGGTCATTCAGCACCTTGCACGTTCCAGCGGGGGGATCAACATCGACGGCGTCCACGACGAGTGCCAGCTGTAGGCAGTGCAAGGTGTCCATTACCCATCGCTGCCCTCGCGCGCTAAACAGGTCGATTTTATTCGAGAATTTCTGGAAGTATTGTTGGCCATATCCGATGGGGTAGCCGTCCGGACCACAGTTGTATCTGGATTCGAGACAGTCGGAATAGAAAGCACACTGGTCCATGGGTGGGTTTGTACATTTTGGGTTGGTCGAAGGTGGTCCTAGCTCTGTGGCTTGTGCCAGCACACTAATGTTAAATAGACCCAGCAAGACGGAAACAAGGAACAATCTAGCGGTAGGTCAGTTAGAATGTTGATTTAGTGAGAGAATTAAGAGGACATACGACGCCAACCATCGCAGAGAGTAGGGATTTTAAGCAAGCGCAGTGGTAGATCTGCGAGTGTCGAAATGGGAAGAAGCGTCTTTCAACATGTCGTCCACGGGTCAAGTTGAAGGACGGCTGCGACACGAGAACGAGATGGGGTTGGTCACGGTTGACTCCCGTGTGACGATGTAGATCTGCGAGTATTGAAATGAAAACTCGAGGAAGAAGGGACTTTCAACATGTCGTCCACGGGTCAAGTTGAAGGACGGCTGCGACGCGAGAACGAGCGCCCGTCAGCGTTCCTCCGACGTCTTCGACAGGCACTATCAGATAATTCCCACCCCTCCGCGGATGAAAGGGCGGACATTCGACCCGACGAGTTGAGTTCACGAGACCACGCCCCCGGGGATCGACCACCGTCGCGTCGCGCGCGCCAAAGAAACAACGCGAAAGAAAGAGAAAGAAAAAATAGCAAGAGAAAAGGAGGGACAGGGCAGGACGGAAAGACAGACGAGATCGGACGGCAACACTCATCGGGAGAACGCGGTGACCCAGCGGCCCGCCGCATCACGATCGGAAGCGGCCGGTCGAAGCAGAGAGATGTGACGATAAAACGACACGACAATTGAAGGAAGGCAAGGGACGAAAAAGGCAAGGAAGAGACTGAGAGTCTCAGTTTGTTCCACAAGCATGAACTACATATGTACAAAACGTCTTGTTACACCCACACGTAAGGATTTATTGCGAGCATTTGAGCTTTCTCTGGATCAGATACCTCACTGACCCGTGCACAGAGGTGGTAGACTCCACACTCCCGTTTTCGAGAAGCATTGAAGCACATTTTGTGCTAGCATTCGCAGCACTAATAAATAAAAAAGTATACCCTCCAGTGTAACCCTCATAAAGTAAGGGCTCGGATTTCCAGGTCAGTGGTCACTAGAAGAAACACGCTTCAGCGCTCGTGTCGTAGCAGCGCACGGATAGTATGAAATGTCCACGCACCACATGGGTAATACTAGTCATATACGTTGCGACTAGAGGTACATCCACATTTGGTGAAGACCTTGCCCGGGAATCACTGGCACCCGCCAACGCATGCCACCCCTGTAGGAGTCACGCCCAGGGCAGGAGGTGCACTGCTCGGACGGCTTGCATGAACTACAATATCTGTTGTAGCAACCCGAGCATTCCCGCTGATTCAGGCACTTCTCACAAACATTGCTCCAGAGGTGGCAAGAGTTGCACTGGTCGGGCGGCAGGCACGGGCTGCAATACGTTTCGTTGCAACCTGCGCATTTCCGCTCCTCCAGACACTCCTCACAAAACTTCTTCGAGCAGGAATCCGTCTGACATACGCCCACAAATTTCACCTCCTGAACTTCTGGCCCGTCCTGCCCCGCAAACGAACTCTGGTCTTCTTCCGCACAGTCGTCGCATAGCGTTGTCCGACCGCACTCGGCGCAGAATTGGATGTACTCGCACTCGCTGACGCAATACGCTCGCTTGCATCGCGGGCACTGTTTAAGAAGTGCCATCGGTGGTTCCTTGCAGTTGTCGCAGATCCAGTCATCTTCGCACGCACACGAGATCCCACCCGCAGGGGAGCATGATTGGCAGATTCTTGAATTTTTGAAGTTTCCTTCTCTCGACCAACAATTTTTATTGGAACATTCTGACACGTCTTGAATCTCTTGATCCCTGTTGCAGTAATTACATGCGATAGGCTTGGTTGGGTGCTCTCGAACACTGATTGATACGGTGTTGCTTGGAGTCTGGTTCGGAGTCTCTTTGGGTCGGCCCAGGCACCACGCCAGTTCGTAATCGCAGAACCAGAGAATGCATTCGGGACATTGACCAAGAGGCGGGATGGTCTTTGCGGTCTGCAAGCAAGGCAGACACGTGGCAATATAGGGATGGCGGGAGCATGACTGGAACGGAACGAGCCCGGACGCGGGACAATCCCAACTCAAGCAAATGGCGGCGTGACATGAGGTGCACAGCGTCGTTGACACATCGCATGATAGACATGCCTTCTCGAAGAAAGAAGAAGCGGCGCAAACTTGTGACTGGGCGGAAGAAACATCATTCAATGTGAGACGTTCCGAAAAGTCCTGATTCAGATTCGTTAAGTAAGTCCGTCAGATGGACCGGGTGATACACAAAAAAAGAAACACCACCTCACCTGCCAAGCAGAGTCGCGAACACTGTCTGATATCTCCCCCCATATCTCCTGCAGTATCTTCAATGTCTTCCGTAGATATGGCTTGATCACTTTTTGAACCAGCTTGATCCGCGACGTTTCTATGGGAAGACTAGGTTTGCCCTCGCATTGCACGATCTCTGTCTGCAAGTTGACGACCACTCGCTGGATTTGACCCGCAGGCACATCCTGGTACAAGATCACTTTGATTGGGAGAGGGAGTCCCCCTCTGGATTTCACAGAGTATAGTATCCTTGCCTGGCGCTTGATGAAGATGCCTGAAGGAACGTTGTTCGGATCACCGCCAGCTTGCACATCAGCGAGGTCGAAGGCATGATCAGCGAGTTCGGCCAAGCACCGATCACGCTCAGTGTGGGCGGGAGTGACTATGTTAGCAATGACCGCACGTAGTGGTGATTCTGAACCAGACTGAGACATGGAGATCGGTATGGATAGTCTCCCGTAGGCAGACCCTTAGGCAGGTTGAAGACAGGATGCGCAAGTCAGTCCAGCGGCGACTGAATTTATGTTACTATTATAATGGTTTTCCTTATGTCATTCTATGAGGTGGTCAAGGAAGCGCTGTAAGTATTATAAGAGTAGTTCACTTACATATATAGCTCGTCGAACTCTTCGGATGTGGTGGTTGAGGGTCTGGTGACCGCTACCCATTTGGTTCTTTTTACCAAACGAGAAGGTGCCAGATTCGCACCCGTCATCACCGCCGATACTGTACAAGTACGCAACAACCTATGTAGGTGTCTTGAATCAGATCTCCAAATCTTCGAGTCTGATCATACCGCCTACAAGTTGTCCAGCTCAGGATCTTTCGCGGCAGATTACAAGTCACTGGATCATCGATCATCGATCATCTCCGAGTCGAGATATCATCGCCCGATGAAGAATCCAATGACCCTGGACCATCTGCTTTCTCATTTTCGAAACATAGTCTGGCGAGGCTCCCCTAAACTTACCCTACAAATATCTGGGGATGATATCGTGGTGTTGTAAGTTCTGAAGTGTTTAACATTGTGGCTCCTCCCTACTATACACTGACGAGTCTCTGAACAGCGTGGTAGGGCCTACGGGATCCGGGAAGAGTTGGGTAAGTGCCGTGAAATCAATAACCATTGCCGGTCTCGTCTCAGCTCCAAGACTCCAGTTCACAAAGGAAGCAACGAGAAGTGATTTGGTCAAAACTAGCAGGACCAATCACCCTGCAACTAATGAGGTCCAGGCTATTCGTTGTGAACTGACGGAGGAGGCCAAGAGGGAGCTGCCACAAAATGAAGGGGCAAAAAATATTGTATTCATTGACACCCCTTCTTTCCTCACTGGATGCGACCACCCTGACGCACGAGAGGAGCTCAAGAAATGGCTGAAAAGAACAAGGTAAGAGTTGTTTCGTTACATCCATGCTACCATACAAAGCCGATAGTCTAACAGATACGAACCTCGACCCGAACATGTTGGCGTGGTCTACGTACACCGACTGGAGACCGACCCGGTGCTTGAACCTCTTTCGAAACACCTTAAAGAATTCTTTGATATACTTCGGATTAGTAGTGATTGCAGCACTGGCATCCCGCAACGTCTTCTAATTGTTGGAAGTTATGACAAGACCTCGAGCGTTGTTCCCTCGTCTAAGATCAAGGAGCGCATCGTTAAACTTGGTGCCCAGCTAAAAGGACTGGATACATCAGGTGGGAAGGTTTCAATGCACAAAGAGCTTTTCCAAGGAGAACCCGAAGTAGCATGGAATGCCGTAGCGGAGCTCTTTCAGTAAACACTAATCATTGTGGTCTGTGATTCCTGCTTTATGGATTGGAAGAAATCGCACGAAAGATTATCAGATACATTCAAAGCATCAGAAAAACCATTCCAGAGAGGTAAGCTAAATGAGCAGATCCCATTCAGAAAGACAGTCGATCGGGAGTATCATCATCATCCTTCACGACGATAGCACCCTTGTTATTGTATCCCACTCGAAACTGCGATCCGTCTACCCATCGTCTCCACGCAGCTACGTAACCCTTCTCCAGATTCTTGACCCATCTTTGCGTGTCGAAAAGTGGTATGGTTTCGCGAGCAAGGAAAAGGCAACGGCGGAGCTGCAAGAGCTCCGATTTCTCTGGAATGAGTCCCCCCTCTCCGTTTCGGTTCTGTCCAAAAGAACGCGATTCGGCGCTGGATGACCAGCAGGCAGAGGCAAGCGCAACTGCACGTTCTTCGTATTCTTCTCGATTGTGAACCACCATGTACTTCCCCAATCCGGTGGCGTATGCAAGACTGGCCGACACACGGGACGCCATTTTGTGTCTATGACTTGGCCATAGACACGCTATGATCGGAGTGCCTGACCAAAGCACGCTGTACATGACATTAGACATGGCTTCGATCGCGGAAAAACACATACTCAGCAGCGATGGTGTGAGCACTACACTGTGGAACACAGAACGGGAACCCCTTAAGAACAGTTGAATCGGGGAAGAGAGACGAAGCCAACCTCAGCAGTGTCTAGAAACAAGTCCGCTACACAACATCGAGCAATATGCGCCTCCTTGGCGGCAATGTCTGTGAACTTGATTCGAGAAGCAACTTCGGGTCCCGCCCACGCAACTGCGGCCTGCAAGAGGTTGGATTCTCCAGCCGCAGGGAAACGAAGCAACCAAAGTATGCTACGTGGAACTCGAGCGAGGATACGTAACCAGGTGCAGAATATGATCTACAGCGATCCGTCAGCTGGCTTGCGCAGAAAGTGACTCTTAACTCACAGGGTCGATCTTGTAGAGCTGAACGTCGATTCATCAGTCTCAATGATTACCAAGATCAATCAACACATTACAGTACCTGGTTGAAGTTGGCGAATATAATGACATCCCTGCGCAATATTAGCGACCTGTATGCGGCACAGACGTCGAGGGAATAACCCACTCCGGCAAGCCAGGGAATATCGTCGCTCTGAGCTGATCTCGGCGCTGCAGCTCGTCTGCCCAGCAAGTCGACGGCACCCCGATCGAATTGTGAGAGTTATAGGACTGTTTATGATCTGTTGCAAAGTAGGTGTGCTGCGTCACGCGTTAGCACTGAGGACAAATATTCAAATTCTGTCTTACCGGCATGTAGATTGGGCATTCGGTACTAAATTTTCAATGATCAGATCTGCTATACGTCAATTACCCTGATCACGCACTAGACCCAGTCATTGTTTTGGGAAGCCGGATCGCTCCCTTCGTTGATTGGGACACCAATGTCAGGGGTGATATCACCGCTGCATGACCTAGCGCCGGGGGATCGTCCACGAGCGCAAAAGACTTGAACAAACAGATCTGGGGGGCATACGATCGGGTCGCACGCGAGGTAATCGCACCATCCTGTAAACGTATCAACACCTTGAGATCAAACGAGGGAAATACAGACAAACCTGCTGCCAGCGTGCCCGCGAACCCCATCAAAGATACTTGAACGGGAGATGGTCTTGCAGCGAAGATCTCATTTCTTGAGCCTTTGGTATAACCGCCGAGGTTTACGACTACAAACAAGTCATGTAAATATGTTTAGCAATACCGTAGAAGTCACTCACGAATGTGAATCCGGTCTTCCGTGATTCTCTCGATTATGTCACTGACTGACAAAGAAGAGACATCGTTGAAATGTAAATCGACTTGACGTTCGTAATACAGTCGGTAAGAGGATCCGTCGGTAGGGCTCGTAGCGTAAAGAAAAACGTTGAACCGTTCGTTGTCGTGCATCGTGAAAACGGATTTCATGAGATGTGTCAGCGGATGGTCACTATCGCAATAACTGTTATCTCGGAAAATTCGAGTAAAAAGTACTTACGTGAAGTCGCTCGACACATAACCAATGTTAATTCGGCCATGAAGTGGTGGGCGAGGTATCGGATGCACAGATAAATTCTTACCGAGCTGGGTAAATGCTGTGAAGGAGGTATGGAGTGCATTTCTATGCGCGATCAATCGAATGGTCCGAGCCATCAGCGGAAGTGTAAACTGCAAAGGTCGATTGCAAGAGCATCCCACTGAGCGAATCGGTGGACTTACCGTATGGAAAGGTAGGATCAACGGTAACCTGGAGTTTTTGATAGTCGAAAGAAGATTAGAACTTGGGATTGTCATGTTTTCGCGGGTATATGTCGCGTTTTCGTGTTCAGACTGATAAACTTGGCCGTGCGTCTCGATGTATAATAAATGTTGGATTCGTGTTTTGTACCACTCTATCAGTCGTATCAAAAAGCCAGCCTCTCCACAAGACCAGGATTGCCGAGTGGTTGGATCTTGAAGGAAATGACTAAACCGTGCTTTCCACGCATTCTCTTCAAGGAAGGAAAGCTGTCCCGACTGAGCGCTTCGGACTAGAGCCATCCAATCATCGAGTGAGTGGGTGATGAGTAAGCCGGTAGTTTGGTCATGCATGTCCAAAAGTTGTTTCTCGCAAAACTCTATTGCTTTTTGCATCCAGGTATCTGACGAAACTTTGGTCATTTTCAATTTGATAGATAGACTCGAACTTACTTCGTCCATTCCAGCAGCAAACCGCATTCATTGCTTGCGAGAGTCCACAGTAAGCATCTGCGAAGTCAGGATTCACTGAAATTGCTCGCTGATAGTATGGGATTGCGTCAGCGGACCGACCCTGTAATGAATCAGTTCTGAAACAGCGTCAAGAACCAACTACGGAACTAACCGTGTCCCTCAACGTATTGGCCATGTTCACTAGGGCAATATCAAGTTCAGGGTGGCATGCCAAAGCACGATTGAAGACTCTTCAGCGATGGATGTTGTATCAGTGGAATATCTTATAACTATCGAATCTTGGAAGACGCACCCAATCGCCTGAGTCGTGTGTCCGGCATCCTTCAGCAGAGATCCAAGATTTGATAGCAAGTGAGGATGTGATGGATCGAGTTGCAAACCTTTTTCGTAGTATAGTCGTGCAACATCACGGGCGGTTGTTGGTTCGCCCTGCATACTGGTAATCGTGCCTCCTGACCCAAGGCTGCATAAAAGAACACCGATGTCATTCAAGGCCGAGGCATTGGGAAGGAGCGAGGCGGCGAGGTAATGCATGATGAGAGAAAGCGCTTCAACTGTGCAAAATGGCTTGTCGGATATATTGAAGAGTTCGATAGCATCAGAAGTTTGGAACCTGCGGGCGAGGCATAGAAGAACAGACGCTATTGCCGTCCTGCTTTCTTGAGAGTATTTCCCGGCAGAGGAATGAGCAGGAAATTCTGTAGCTTGGACTTCCGATAAATAACTGTTTTGTGAGGAGAACATGAAATTTGACAGTCGATGTATTTGTTCGGGAAACAAGATGATACCGGGCAGGTTGCCCGTTGTTGAGTCGATGAGTAGTCGTATCAAGTCATCGCCAGCGTCGTGGACTGCCTGAAGGATGTCGAAGTTGGGATCTCCGATGCGGCTGAGTATATTTCCTGGACTGGAAAACACTAAAGCGTGTATTGCAGAGGAAGGAATGGATGAGGCATGGACAAGGGATAAAGTTAATGCAGACGCCCAGGCCGCCACAATAACATCGCGAAAGGAGACCTTAGTAGCTTGGGGAGAATGACATGACTCTGGTTTCTGTATGACAACTTCGATTGCGTGCACATAGCATTGTGTCGTGGCTGAGATGGTGTTGTCGATTCTGTGCATGAGGTTCCCAACATTTACCAAAACATTGAAGAGACGGCGGCAACTGGGCGGATCGACTACGGCTGTCAGCCAAGCATCATCGGACAAAAGCTGACTACAGGTGTGTCGACATATGTCAAGTGTTTTCTCCGGGATGGTTGGAGAAACCAGCAGGGTGTGAAGGATGGTATCCTACGGCAAAAGTCAACATGCGACCATTTGTGAAGGGTCCAGCAAACCAAGAAGTCCCAGTCAGGGGAACGGTGTGTCAACGATTCTAGACAGTGAGTCAACTCAGTCAGCGCAGACATAGGTGGGAGTAAGACGAAAACATCAAAAGTCGATGTTCGTAAGAGGGTGCAACGAACATGAAAAGGGACTGTGGTTTCGTAAACAAGACACTCGTTCCTGTATAAGATTGATTGTGAGCGTTACAAGTATGGAAGAAGGTGAGAGATAATGTGGAGACCGAGGTGGTCGGCATTTCGGCATCCATGTGGACGGTCCGACAGTGTCTCCTTTCGGGAAACGGGGAACACCCCAGATCACTTAACCCTGCATCGTGGGTCTGTTTGCTCCAATCCAATGTACGTCATGCCTTCTTCCATTAAAACAATGTGTTCCGTCCCAGAATTCAGCCGACATTCATCGGATCCTCTGACTGAGATGCATCGTCGTTGGACCCAGTGGTCCTTCTTGGATGCAGTTTGCTTTTCAGCGAGACCATCATCACCCTAAACGCTTCCATCCCCCCGGGATACACCTTTTCCCAAGAACCGCAAGCAGAATTCGACTCCAGCGCAAGATTGAGTAATTCGATCAGATGGCTATTGATCGGATCCATGCTCAGTGCCTGACACCAGTTTGTTATTGGCTCGCCGTGTGTGGAATCTGACCTCGGGCCTCACCTCGTGGTACTTGACAATGGCTTGGTCTGTATCCCCCAGATGGTGGTAGACCATGCCAAGGAAACCGAGCCCCTGAGGATGTTGTGGTTCTATCTCGAGTACTCGGCTATAATTGGTCTTGGCCTTCTGGTATTCTCTATTTCAACCGTGAGAACGACGCTAGAATCTGGGGTGTGAGGTCCAAAACTTACTTCAGCTTTCTGTGACATGTCCCAAGGTTCAGGTATGTTGTGGTCCACGACCTTTGTGACGATTGCGTGACTTGAGCGAGGTCAAGGGATCGTTGAAATAAATCAGCTGCACGTTGGAAACTACCCAAGCTTTTTTCAGTTCATGCCATGCTGTGGGAGGTGTCACTTACTCTCCGTGGGTAAATGCCATGACACCCAACTCATTCATCAACAAGGGATCGCTGTCACATGCTGTGTTTGCGGCACCCAAAGCCTCGTCCGCAAGAGAATGGTTGGAAAGCACTATCTGTTCCATGCCAACAAAGAGCAGGGGCAAATGAGACCTGTTTGGAATTAGTGATAAGTTCCACACAGGGTGGAATATACACGAACCCCACAAACATACGTGCACATGTAGAATAGGCCGTCACTGCATGGTCATGCTCGCCTTCCAGTGCGAAGGTATGCGCAAAGGCAATCCATGCAGGCCCAAAGCGGGGGTCCATCAGTGAGGTTTTACTATGATTAGTCAGTAACAAACCCTCTAGATGTACCACGAGCACTAACCTGAAGTACTGTCGCGCTTGCGACCACTTGTTCAAACTGAGATAGTATACGCCAACAGCATACCAACTTATGGGATTTTCGGGCTCCTTGTTGACAAGTTCGTGGGCCAAGACGAAGAGCTTGGAGTGCAGATATGATAGATGATACATGCACGCAATGTGCAATGGCATAGAAGCGTCATGAAATGCGACAAGGTCCAGGATTCTGTACTAAAGGTGATCATACCTTGACGTAGTAACCCTCTGCGAAAGGAACATACCTGCTAGTTATTACGAAACAATCTGCCCAGCGAAGTTGAGTGAACAGCGCGTCTGCAAAGCTGTACAAGACATCCGGATTATCTGAGAGTTTGAAATCGTCTACAAGCCGTCGCCGGGTGAGAGCATGCTCCTCAGCATGCTTATATTTGCGTAATCGAGATGTGTATATCAGTTGGATAAAATTTGCATCCTCTTTGGACTGCTCTTTGTATGCAAGACCTTGGACGAACTCCCACTCTGTGCAAGTGTCAGTTCATACCAGATACTGCCAATCCATATACCGACCTTCCTCCGGAGTCATCATCTCTCCGCTGATTAGTTGGTTGAAAGCATCATAACATTTCACATCCAAAGTCAAAGCCTCCATGAAACACAGCTTAGCCTGATCCCCACGATTGAGTTTGAGCATTAAGATGCCTCTTAGGTGACACATTGATGCCTCGACCTAAGCAGCTGAGAATACGTCCACAGACAAATTGTTCACAACGAACCTTTATGCCACCGTCCACGTTTGGAACCGACGCTCCACTTTTACCTGTCTGACGTTAGCACCACAATACGCATAGAACAATAGACATGATCACCTGTGTGGCGAAATGGATTTGCCTCGCCAAGTATTTCAAGGGCGTCTGACCAGTTACCCTGTCTTACTTGGCATTGGGCTGCGAGATAACGACACGCGACACTCATGTCAACAAGCCGAGAGACGTTTTCCTGAAGTGCTTCCGGTAGCTTTATCAGTCCTGCAGGACCCATGGGAAGACGAGATGATGGCTCGGGTTGTGGTTGTGTTTCCTTGCCTTTGCCCTTGTTATCGAGGGAGAAAGGGCGTGCAGATGAGGAAACTGCCATCGAGTGATCGAATCCGTTTGGATACGGAGGCTCTGCGGTTTGGTGTTTGGTGGGAAACGGACGCGTCAACAGTCTCTCTGCCCGAGAGTATTGGTGGGTCATGAAGTATGTCTGAGCCAGCCAAAATGCATCATTTGGATCGTCTTCATAATGCCTCGTGAGTGCAACAGGGACGCGAGATTCATTCGAAGAGGTAACGTACTCGTCCAAGAAAGAACTTTATCCCCCCAGAACGCTGCAGTCTCATACAGGTGCTGCATGAGAGCATCGTGGCGCCACAGACGCATACGATCCACGATCCCCCATTCGCCATCATCATCATCATCATCATCACCATCAAGGTCTTGTTCCGCCTCTAAGTCTTGGAAGACATCCATCGTATCATTTGCGAGAGGATGTCGACTGCTGCTGTCCTTCAACCTGCGATGACGTCGAGGGGAAGCACGCGGCGAGCTAGTGAGCATGGACCGATTTGGATCGAGAGCGAGGGGACGCGGAATAGAGGAGGCGCTCATATCACCCGCTGCGAACGAGGACAACATCGGCTGAGGGCCAAATGAGAAGGAAGAGCTTATTGAGCTGCGATTTCTCGAGGTCGTTGTCGACGGTAAGCGCGGTGCTGGTGGAATAGAAAAGCCGCCATGCGGGGGTGGAGTTGATGTCATGTCGACGACACACAAGTGTGCTGGTAGAGTACTGTAGAGAGCACCAGCTCCCGAGCAGACGCGTCGCTCCCATGGCACGTGATTTGATCAAACACGTCAAAGGAAGTTCAAAGTTCAAACTATCATACGCAAAAAAAAGTAGGAAACGGCATGGCAAGGTCATCAATACTATCTCGTTCTAATCGCTTCGCGTCAAAGTCAATAAAAGATTCTCGATGCGCCGTTGCCGATCCTTTCAACAAAATAATGAATCGACGGGGCTAGACAGCCAATGTCGCAGCGTCGACATACCTGTATCTCCTTCATCTCGTCCTGAAGACGACGGATAGGCAAGTCCCGGTACTGATCCAGCAAGGTCTGCATTCTTTCCATGTTGTCGTGGTCCGGAGCAGCAGTAGCCGGCCTTGAATGAGAAAATAGCTTTACAAGGGGGGTGGATGTGTCCAAAGATAAAACCTTAGCTTTTCCAGAGACCGCCTGTAAAGAGGCCAGAGTGCTGACTTTCCGCTTACGCGGTGTCTGTTGACTGTCCAGCAGAGCGGTACGACCAGTAGGTGCCGAATGGGACACAGGACTTGCTGGGATGACTGAAAGAGCTGCCAAAGACTGAAATTCCTCTCCCCCATTGTCGGCATTGTGGATCAAGTTGAAGTCCCGGGATTCCTCAACTTCAAAGATAGCGTCATACAGGTTAGTTGACTTTGATCCCACCAGGTATTCAAAAAGTGGCAAATTTTTCAGATGCTGCGGGATGCTTTGGTAGAACGCATGTTTTGAGCCTTTCTTTGAGTCCTTTGTCTTCTGACCAGAGGCTAATTGCCGTTCATAGATCGCAATGACAACCAGAATGGGGAACGACTGAAGAAAGTAAAGTTAGCAGACAAATGAATATGCAAAGTACACGCACAGTGAGTTTGATCAGAAAAACATTTGCGGTGTGCAGTGCACGGGGTGATAGAACATAACTTGCTGATTTCAGTATCAAAAACGCAAGTATATTGAAAGGAGGTTGATAGCTAAATAAAGCATCCGATTTCGCTCTGATAAAATCAGTTACCGCATTTCTCCCGGGGGTCAAGATCGTATCTTACCCTTCAATGGTAGTTATGGCACGCTGGAACAAGTACTGCGCAAGGGTAAGTCACAATCATCACCTGGTCTATGCTTCATACCTCTTGACAAGAGTTCTTTCATGAAAACGATTGAGCAGGATACATGAAAATAAATGAAGGAAACCTACTTGATCGATTCGTGCCGCTGTATTTGAGAGAATAGAGATCAGGACTGGAGGGGAGAGATATCAGATAACACGACAATATCAACAACGAAGAGCGCATACTGGTAAATAGCAGAGTATTAGCCAATGCCGCAAAACAGGTCATGAGGATGGGACCTAGAACGGGGTGAAAGCTCGAGGCTTGCTGAAAGCTCAAGCTACTATTCCCGAACCAAATCTGCAGCATCAACCAAGCAATACTTTTTACAGGCCATCGTTCCGATGCTTGTTTCATTGAGCGCGTAAATATCGCATCGAACAGGCTGACTTACCAAGGCTGTACAACGTGAAGAGTAAACCAGAAAAACACGTCGCAGCGATGCACATGAAGAATATGAAATCTGAAATCATCGCCCGCAACGCACTAAAAAGCGTCAACGTGATTCTACTTTGTAGCGTCTGTACTCACAGGACAACGACGTTATTGGCAATGGCATAGAATGCTAGACTGAGAGAGGCTTGTCACGTTAGAATGATTCTGACTGGATAGAAACGCACCGTGGGACAAGAATACATGCACCACAAGCTAACAAATCGAACGCGAGCTTTGATGTGTCAGCTGTGCAAATGGTGAGATGCTAAGCGCAAAACATCAAGCAATACCGGACCTTCGTCATATATTAGACCTTTGGTACGAAGCCCGACATACGCCAAGAATACCAGGACGAAGCACGTGTCAAATATATTCCACACCTATCATTTAAAAGGGCCACAGATTCATCTTAGTGGCATCAGTGATGATTATAGGATGCTCACATTAGACGCGTAAACTGCCAGACACCACAAGAGCATGAACACTCCAAAAATCAGGCAGATGCTAACACTCACTGCGCCAGCCATACTCCCGCGAAGCCGTGTATTCTTGCAATGTGAATCCAGTAGCAAATACAAGGAATACCACTTCCTCTGTAGACACAGTCTCGATGCGTTGCGCTGCTGGACATTTAACTCACTGCATCAGCTCGGAAAGGTCAACATACTTTGCAAGCACAGCAAGAAAACCAATATAAGCATCGCCATGTTCAGAAAGTGCAAGATGTTTGAGTAACAGGGGACTCTCAACCTAAATGGAGGGTGAGTACAAAAACCAAAACCAAAAAGAAAGTCTAACCTGTAATGGTCAAGAAAGGGGGCTTTCCGGACATCATACATTGCGATAGCACGCTGTTTGTAGTTGTCGGCGACAACTGATCTACTCGCCATAACGGTGAAGATGATACGACCGGTATGCATATCATCAATGACACTTTGTACAATGGCGGATGCAAGGAACGCCTTTGCCTTTGTTGCTATTGCCATCTGTATAGGGATGTTGTTCAGGGTGAGAGAAAGAAAAAACGATCAGATACCAACCTCGATCGCATTCTGAGAACTTTCAAGGGCTTCGTCAGAGTGTAGCAGCTGTTTGACGTCTTCCACCACGTCAAGCGGTGCTCCAACCAGAGGGTTCCAAAGTGTGGTCAGGACTGCGACCAACTGGATTTGGCTAGAGGCAAAATAGCTGAGAAGTTTCAGCGCTAAGATCTCACAGAGTGTGGCTCGAGATGCCAAGACACTTGAGTGGGCCAACTCCGATACAGCCCGAGACAGAAAGTAAGACCGAGTAACCATGCAAGCATACACAACTGCCATGTTCTGGAGTCGAGCATACTTCAATACCAAAGGTCGTACTAAAGTGAAGTTGACATCAGTGGCGGTAAGTTGTCTAAGGCAAGTTGTTATCGAAAATGTGTTGTTGATATAGGCTAAACCTGAAACTCACTCCCAACTCAGCGGGGTGTCTACGCAAAAGAAGTCAGCTGCTTTAGGTTGCACACCAGGTGTCTAGACAAACCAATGGAGTTCTACAAAGCGATTTAAGTTAAAGAAATGAACAGAGAGGAGACGACTGACTGTAACATCTGATTTCAGGTAGGGTATTAATGGAAACACCTTGACAGTGGCGAGGTAATCCTGCGTTGGTGCGGCTAGTTGGTCCTGGTCCAGTTGTTCTTCAAAGTCCATCCTTTCAGTTTGGTAAGTCTGGGTTAAAGAGTTCAAGTTCAGCCGCCTGGCCTCGCGGCTGCTCCGCCGCGATGTGGCTCGATGCCAGTGCAGTCTCGTGTAGCACAGCCACTTAATTTCATGTGTTGTAAGTTAGCTAGGCCCATCTGTATGGTGGCGTAACGCTGGAGTGGTTGCATTTCTAAATAAAACGCGTAACGGGGGGTTGTTAATGTTTTGAACGTAACGCAGCTCCGGCCATTTCAAGTTCGTCATCGAATCGTCACGCGTCAGACTCGGAGTCACCTCCTAACGTTTGACAACAACGCGCTGCAACGACACCATCCATACCGATCACCATGTCTCAGTCAGAATCGCCATTGCGTGCGGTCGTTGCTAATATAGTCTCTCCCGCCCTGAGCGCGCGCTTTAGCAGCGTTCGGAATAACAACCCACACCCTGCGCATGCACTGGCACTTCCGCGCTTGGCCGAACTCGCTGACCGTGCCTTCGCTCTTGCCGATAAGCAAGCTGGCTGCGACCCGAACGACGTTCCTTCAGGTATCTTCACCAAAAATCGCCAAGCAAGGATACTATACGACAGAGTGGGGCTCCCGATTAAAGTGGTCTTGTACCAGGATGTGCCTGTGGTGCAAATCCAGCGAGTGGTCGTCAACTTTCAAACAGAGACCGTGGAATGCGAGGGCCAACCTAGTCTTCCCATAGAATCTTGGCAGATTGATCGTGCTCGAAATGAGATCGAGCCATATCTGCAGGGGTCGTTGCAGGGACTGGATGTTGCATGGGGATCACCAAGCTCACACAAAGATCGCTGCTGCGCTTGGCAGGTGAGATGGTGTTTATTTTTCTTTTGTGTGACCTAACGAATATGTGTCAGGACTTTTTGAAACGTCTCGAATCGAATGGTATTTCCTCCGCCCAGTCACAAGTCTGTGCCGATTCCCCTTTCTACGAGAAGCCATGTCCGTCATGCGAGGTGTTAACGACGCTGTGCACCTCGTGTGACGCCGTCATTTGCTTGAGTTGGGATTGTCTCGTATCCCAGCTCATTCCATTCCAGTCATGCTCCCGCGACACCTATATGGCCACCTGTCTGCCTTGCTTACAGAACGAACAGACCACCCCACCTCTCGGTCAATGTCCCAAATGCAATCTTTGGTTTTGTGTTAAAGAGCTAATGTGGTGCCCGGGCCGACCCAAAAAGACTTCGAACCAGACTTCAAGCAGTGTTCGAGAGCACCCACCGAAGCCTATCGTGTGTTCTTACTGCAACCCGGGTCAAGCCATGTCAAACTGCTACAATAAAAGATGTTGGTCGACAAAAGGAAGCTTTCGAAACTTAGGAATCTGCCAATCATGCTCCCCTGCGGGTGGGGTCTCGTGCGCGTGCAAACGTGGTTGGATCTGCGACAACTGCAAGGAACCACCGATGGCAAGCTGTCTCAAGCAGTGCCCACGGTGCGAGCGGGCGTATTGCACCCGCGGGTGCGACTACATCCAATTCTGCACCGAGTGCGGTCGGGCAACGCTGTGCGACGACTGTGCGGAAGAAGACCAGAGTTCGTTTGCGGGGCCAGTGGACAGGTCAGAGGTTCAGGACGTGAAGCTCGTGGGCGTCTGTCGGACCTGCTCGAACAAGTTTTGTGAGGAGTGCCTGGAGGAGCGAGAATGCGCAGGTTGCAACCAGACGTATTGCAGTTCGTGCTTCGAGCTGCAGGACTACAAGTGCAGGTGCTGCCGCGGCTTGCTGAACAATTATTGTGAGGAGTGCCTGGAGAAGCGGCAATGTAGCAGATGCTACAGGATCAATTGCGGTTTATGCATGCCGTACGATTTGTGCTCGAAGTGCGGCGGTTGGTGTGGGCCCCGGGATAGCATGGGGTTCCAGCTGCTCCGCTATCGGGACGTCGGTGTGGATCCGGGCAGATGAGTACGAGTGGGGAGAGGCTTGATGAAAGGGGGAATGGCTAAGAGAAAAAGAGATGGCTGCGAGCGATAACGGAGGGAGAGCGAGATCAGACTAAGAGAACTTCAGCGGGAATGTACTTGTACTGTACAGTTAGGCGATTGCTGTCTATCGACAGCTGTTCACCTCACAGTTTCATAGACAGTTCTGGTCACCAGACTAACACAGATGTGCCTCGTGCCAACTTGCATTCATGTATATTGCTGCCTTGTTTGCGAAATGCACAGATCCTCCACCTGCTACAACCCCTCGACAACGGACGGCGCCGGTGAGTCACGTCGCTTCGACACAGACTACGTGTAACATGGTTATTGACATGCTGGCATCTCTCTTTTCTCACACATAGGTTAATATAATCCTGCCGATTTCGTCGACTACACTAGTGTCCTAACACTGACTTATCACGCTCACGCTCTGCCCTGGTACCACCTCACCAGTGCACGGTATCGTCTGTGGTTGGTACCTGCTGATCATAAAAGCCGAGACTCACCTAGTTTTCGACTTGGAAGTCAGGCTTTTGACGCTCGCCTCCGATAAAATGAGTCCCCCCAGACTCTCTTTCTCTTTCTTCTCATCCCCCAGGGCCCAATGTAGCGGGAGTCCCCCTCTGCCCCCCTAAAATCTATAAAGACTTACCACGCTCGACGTTTTCAAAGCGAATTTCCTGCATCCAATTGTGGTGCCGATCCCGTTGTCCTGTCCTTTCCCGACATGCGAGAAATTCACAAGGTGTGTCACAGTGTCAATATTCCGGTGGCCGGATCGTACGTCCAGAAGACCCCGACAACAACATAGATAGCCCCTGTCTGATAGCTGTTCATGATAAAGCAGACTGGCATGGAACCCTTTTTTTCGAAGAAACTTCGCAAGACCCAAATCTCTTAAGCAGTAACAAATGAAATTGCAATGCACCTTGAACACTCCAAAATGGAACAGTAGCCTAAGCCAAGGACGACGTATAGAAACGTCAACGTTTCAACACTTCTTATTCCCTTTTTCAGTTATACCATCGATCTAGTTATCAATCGAGGGTCCTGTGCAACAGGTAAATATACAATCTATGTATTAATTATCGTCTTGTCTCGTCAGATCGCGCACATCAGCGTTATAGTGCCGCATACGCAAAGCCCAGGAAAGCGTTCAAACAGGAATAGTCCCGTTCAATCTGAAATCCCTACTGCTTGCCCCAACCGAAAATGTGATGGTACCGTTCGGCTTAGCCCACCCCTGCCTCACCACGTCCCAGATCGAGAGGTCGTATCGCGAGAGCGTGATCGAGGCTTGGCCCGTTTGACCAGATTGTAGCTCGATGTTCGTAAACCCTTTCAGGACTGAAGGAGGTTCGCTAGCCGAGACGGGGTGGTGCATGTAGAGTTGGGGGATCTGGAGCAGAAACGGGGGCTCGTTTAACACGCAGCAGAACGGAGAAACGGGAGACGGCCAAAGCTTACATCGCCGCCATAACGCGACCCCGTGTTCTTTACATTGAAGGTCACCTGGAATGCAGGCATGTGAAGCCTAGCGGAACGATCAGACGAGTTATCTTCCGCAAGAGTAACAGGAAATTACCACAAGGCCCTGCTCGAACCTTCAGCGATAGGAGTAGCACCCCCCGCAGCCCAGTTGTCGATCAAGCCCGTCTCTGGGACGTCCGCGGAAGCAATGGGCGTGATCGCTATATCAGAGTACTCGAAAGTGGTGTAACTCAGACCGAAACCAAACTCGTAGCGAGGGGTGATGTTTTGCTAGAATTTATGTGAGGAACATCAACAGCTTTGTTGTCCCATCTCGCTCACCGCATCGAACCAACGATAATCGATATAAAGACTGAACAACCTGTTTAGCATGGCCTGCAACAGAAGCGAACACTCGCCAAAAACGCACCCTTCGCTATAATTGATTGGCAGGATCTCACTTCCCGAGCCGCCAAGGGTTTGCTGCGCCGAGTAATCGCTCGCGTTCTTGGCGATCGTGTACGGTAGCCGTCCAGATGGGTTCCAGTCGCCGTACAACACGTCCGCGATTGCACTGCCAGCTTCATTTCCACCGAGACTAGCCCAAACGATCTATCAAGCAAAGAGGTTTATGTAACCAAGACACAGACATTGATTCAAAGGAAAAACACGTACGGCAGTGACATTAGGATGCTCGACCCAAGGCTCGATGATGAGCGGTCCGACACTGTTCGTGACCACGATCGTATTGTTGTTTTGGGAGGCGACAGCGAGGATGAGCTGGTCTCCCCCGTGCCAGGCAGTCAGATTCTTTCTGTCGCCCTCGTTCCCATCGATTGTAAGGTAACTCTGCATTCAAAGTTGCAGTCAGCGGCAAGCCAGACCCAATTCGATATTCGCACCTCCCCAGAGTCCGAGTTGACGAAGACGATTGCAACCTCTTGGTCGACGACTGCAGCCGCTGCGCTCGTGAGGTTCCAGTTATCGAAATCCCATGAAAAGATGGTCTGATCGGCTCTGGCGCGATATTGTAGGGCTTCGTATGGCTAACATTCAAGAACCTGGATTAGCGACAGACCAAATGCGCCGCTCGGGACTCACAGATACGAGATACGAGAAGCTGACCGATCTTTACATCCAGTCAATAAACGCAAAAGAACTGATTCTGAGAACTATACACACCCAGATCCCCAACCCATGGCAAGGATACCACTCGGATCACCACCTTGATCGGGATACTCGTTCGGGCCAAACACGGGTGGTGCAGCGTCACTCCCAACCAAAATCATACTCTGGGGCTTGTGCAAAGGCAGCGCGCCCTCGTTTTTGAGCAAAACTATGCCAGCCGTCGCGACCTCCTTGACGACGCTCGCGTGGTCGCTCTCCGCATTGACTTTCGTGTTGATTGGGTCATAAGAGTTCCAAGAGTTGATGGTTAACTCGGGATAGCCTTCGTCCTGGTGCATGTAGTACCACGCGGCGACGATGCGTGTGGCCATGTCATCGAGACGGGCCATCGAGATGGTGTTGTTTTGTACAAATGCCACCAAGTTTTCACCAAAGTAGTTTCCACCAAAGTAGCTGCCTGCGTCGGCGGGGATGGCACCCGGCATGGTCATCTAATAAAATGGACATTAGCAAACGAACTAGGATTAATGGCTGAGTTGCACTGACGTCAAGGCCCGCAACAGCCGATAGAGTTTGCGTAGTTGCAAACCAATCCGATTGGACGACTTTGAAGATCGTCTCAGCGCACGGCTCGAAACTTGGTGTAAAAATGGACTCACAGCCCTGGAATCCAAACTCCCTCTTGAGAATGTCGTTCAAAGTCTTGTTGTTGTTACAGGCATGAGTGTTGTTGACGAGGTCTTGGTGCGAAGTTAGGGAATGGTATACATTGAGACGAATGTCACTGACTATAGCTACACATGACCGACGAAACGCCAGCCATCACAGAGCGTAAGAATGGATGCGCATATATTTCATGCTGGGTCCTGTCATCGACGTTGGACGAGTATTGAGTGCGCATGTATTCCTGTTCGCTGGAAGAAACGGAGCATAAACAGTTACATGGTTACGCCACATTGGGGACCACTCAACTTGTTGATGTAATGCTTGGCGGTGGCCTGGACACCACTGGCTTGCACACCGAGAATGGTTTCGTATGCAGCTTCTCCGGTGAGGAAAGGGTCAGCACCGAAATTTTCCCAATTACGTCCGCCCTGGGGAATGCGTCCCATGTTCATCGTCGGACCGAGGGCAATATTGACACCCTTGGCCTTGAATTCCTGGCCTATCGCGAGACCGCGCGCCCGGATCAAAGCACGATTCCATCTACATCATCAAACGTCCGCGTCAGGTTCGGTAAGTTGTATGCATCGCTTGAGATGCTTACGATGACGCAACAGTTATGCCGGGCGGGAACGAGCTTACTAATTGCGCTAAGCGTATTCCGGTGGGGGAATCCTATTGCGCCTTAGCCGGAAAGCCCAAAGTTGGATGATACATGTCACGAATCGACGAACCTGAAGACAGAGACCGGGGAATCCGGCAACCTCGGGAATATTACCTATGCATAAACCACTTTGCCAGCCGACACCGGTGGTGATGTTAACCTTTTGCTCGATCGTTAAGTTGGAGATCTACAATGAGGGAAAAAAAATCGTAAATAAGTGAGAACCGGTCCACGCAGAGGTGTCGAAGAATGGGCACGTACCAACGCCTGAGCCTTTGAATATGCAACGGACCACGCTGGTGCAAAATCGGGTACGACAACCGGATCGGGGCTGACAGGGGGAGGGTATAATGGATCCGTTTCAGGGAATATGGGTGGCTCCGGGAGAAGAGAAGGTGTAGGATATGGAGAGAAGGGATAGGATGAAATTGGGAGGGTGATGGGGGTGGAATACGGAGTAGAACTAGGAGCGACGGATGGCGTTGTGCTCGATGAAGTAGATGAGGGAAGAGCGGACGGAGAGGTGAAATTTGAAGGGAGGGAAGAGCTGGCGGTCACACACGCGATGATGTACGGTGCGATTCGCAGCAAGGACGAGAGCGACAACTGCACCATCTCGCGTTGGTATGCAACCAGCCGGGGATGATGTTCAACATTTCCGCCTGGGTATATTTATTTAAGGGTCGCAATTCCTCCGTAATTCGACGGGAACACAAGGGCAGCATTGCGGCGCCTCACTGATATCGATCAATCTCGATATGAGACAAGTTTTGTCGTTCCGAGTCGCGGGGGTGATCAAGGTTTGGGTCAATTCACTTTGTCTGGCTTAGCTTGGAATCCAAGTTTGGGTTGGCGGTGCCGCGCGCGGGGAATTTGACGCGGAGCTTGAATGTTCCCACGGGCACGGCTGATGGGTCGGAGATTAAAAAGAGTTCTCCTTGCCTGCCCGAGGTTCCGACAGTCGCGGGGACAAACCCCAGGCGTTTGAGATTGCGACGTCGGGGCCAGAAAAGCGGCATCCCACCAATCGGATTCTCCTGGCGGATGCCTTGTAGTCGGGGTGGTGTTCAACATTTCCACCCGGGCAAATTTATTTTAAGGCTCGTAATTGCTGTAATAGAAACCTTGTCAACGAGAACGAACACATGGGCAGCAATATTGCGGCGTCTCACTAGGTCCACCGATCAAATTCGACTCGGCACCAATGCCGAGATCCGATGGTAAGCGGGGAAAGCGCGCGCAGAGCGGCGGCCGTTTGGAGCCAGTGACTGAGTGGCTCAGCCGCTCATGGTGCAACTAATGCAACGGAGTTAGACGAATTTAGCCCGCACCTGCACTGATCTCATGATCATGGTTCCAAACGCGATCAGGACTAAACAATACTAGAACAACGTTTAGGTTCGACCTTATTTTATGTATACATATCTCAGGCTAATTGGCACGCGTTGACTTCGGTTAATTTGGGTTTGGCCCGGTTTACACGATCGAGTTTACAAAGCTAACCCAAACTTCGTAGTTGTCCGAGTCTATAGGACGACGTGCCGCATCGTCAACATTGGGCATACCAGTGCCACAGTCCTCCGGGCATCCAAGGGCCGTACCCCTTGAGGACGGGAAGTCGCCGTGAATGCCAATTTTTTAGATGAACGTGCGGACCGTGACGCATAACGTCTAGTCGTCTGGCAAGTGTAAAATAGTTTTCTTCCGACGACAACTGATACGATCCCAAAGAATATCACGACACGTTGGCGGTTCGGACTTGCTTACATTTCGAACAATGCACGTCATGTTATGCGAACAACTTCTCGATGATGCCGACCATGCCGACCAGCTCTATCTCTATTGCAGCCTGATCGTATTCGCCATCACACCCTCGACACATCCACTTGGGCGGTCTGAAACCATCCGGTATGAGCTCGAAATCACGACAAAAGGTAGATTCGTAGAGGGAATCACACGTCTTGCATGCGACGTTGACAACTAGGAGGTTCTGCTTCGCAAGCGGCATCTAGTTCCATTGCCTTCCCAGAGTCTCGCTGCGTGGGTGGGTGCAGAGCTGTAGAGTACACAACTTTGAGGGGGGCTCATGAGCTCCCATTCATCTTTTTTCTGACCTGTAGAGTTCGACAACAATCAAGTTGGATCGCAGGCGGGAGAAAGTCTCAATGTTCCAGCGCATTCCAATGGAGGTTCGGGAACCAAAGGAGAAGTAGCAGTCCGGCGACCTCGACGGTGGCCCTGGCTTCCTCGGCAAAGAACACCTGCGATGGCATACACCGAGAGCCAGTGGATGGCTGTTCAAGATCCGGTGAGATGACAAGATCTGGCTTGCTCTTCCCATGACTCGGTCCTGAATGACAATGACCAGCATGCATCATGACTTGCCTGCATCAGTGACTAATTATTCACGTGCCTCCCTTGATGTATATCCAAGACGGTGGTCCAGACCAAGCAGTTCGGCCGTGTTCGTCGCTGTGATAGATGCGGAGGCAGGGAGCCCAGAATAGCGAACTTGCTCCGCCTCATGCAGAACCCGGCGGGATATAATTCCCGGGTGATCTCTCTAAAACAAAAACAGGTTTAACGTTGGCCACGACAAACCCAGATGTTATCACCTTGATAATGACTTTGATGCCCTGCTCGTTCAGGATGCGGGGCGCGAATTCTAAATGGCGGCATACCTCATGTTTGTACCTGACGAACCGTCAGTTCCGAAGCCCATGCCCTGCCAGTGTTAGAACATCTAAGATGCAAACATTGCCTGTGACAGCGGGAGGATCCTAGAATGTTCTACGAAGGATGGCCGGGTCATTCTCCTATTCCCAGTGGTGACTGACCCACAATCGACTCGGCTCAGGTCTTCTGCCGCCTTGGTCTAAGCCTATTTCACCGAGCCACGAGCTCCTGAACACACGAAAGCTTACCCGGCCCGGAGCCAACTTGAACTATTCCAAAAGTGGTTTACTGCAAGTAGCGGCAACATTCACGACCACGCCACAATCCGGACCGGTCCCGGTTCGAATGGCATAAAGCTGAAGGCCCCCTAAAGGGTACATACAAGTAGAGGCCTAGCTAGTGCTCAGATCACTGAGCCCCTGTGCCACTATCACGGGGAATGATGCGGCTGCTGGTACTAAGGTACTTACAATTTGAAGCGGTTTAGTTTCCATTTCAAAACTTTACGTTGTTTGTCTGTTCTAAAGACGTTGACACCCTGCACCACCGCGCCGCGCAGCTCACTAGCGCTCAGCGTTCAAGGTTTCAACCCACTCCCAGCGCTCATTCTTGCCCTCGCCCTCGTGAATCCACCCACTCCCACCCTCACTTCACCCTCACCCCCTCCGCCGCGGTTCCCCTACACACACAAATTCGAA
>JBBPNG010000351.1:0-25559 GCA_038091095.1 Leccinum incarnatum
GCTGAAATAGGCCAGGACGAGCGCTGCAAGGCAGACGAGTGGCGGACGAGCGAAGTGGTGGAGGCAAGACTGGAAGCGGCGCCTCAGGCATGTATTGCTTCTTCAGATGGAAATAACCTGGGGTCAGCGGGTCAAAGTTTTTCCAGCAACACGTTGGCGAAGTCTTTCGAGTTCAATATAAAGAACTTCTGGCGCACGGCGCACATACAGACCATCTTGTCCAATGATGAATGGTCTGATCAACATTACATGGTGAACATGGAAAAGTAAACACGCCGCACCGATATCCATGTTGGTGTTATCAAGCGGTCAAGCTGGCACATGACATACAGAGAATGACACAAACTCTTTGCGCTTGGAGTAGTTGCCTGAAAAGAAGCCTCCAATTGATGAGTTCTTGGTCGCCGGGGTCCAGGGTATGCCATTCCATTTTTCCATAGAGGCGCCCAAGTTTCTGCCAGTGAGAAGAAGTTTTCAGCTTGTCACAACTCGTGAGAATATTAATATTGCCTTATATATCGAAACTGGTATGAGATCTCATACCAGTTTCGATATATAAGGCAATGGCAGATAACAGGAACGTACTTAGCAGAAAAAATGTGGATGCGAGCAACTCGCACTGTTTGTAAACAACAGTTGTTCAAGCTCCCTGCAGCAAGCGCGGAACGAGGTTGAAGACTAGCCATCAGTCATCAGAGGAACATCAGTGAACACCATGTTGGACGGTGACCACTCACTGAATAGAAACACGGCACAGAGCACAATCGTTTCAGGCGTGACCACACTGAGAAATATCAGTGATGCGCGTTGCACGGAAGCTACAAACCCATTCAGCCTGTTTCATGTCATATCCATATATCACTTCCATGACTACAGCTACAGCGATCCGACCGCATGATCAGCCCGTCGTGAAGAGAAATTTCCTAGAATCTGGATAAGACCCACATTATGAAATGCTCTTCATACCTCGTGGGGTTGTTAATGAATGCATTGATATCTCAAAAGCCTTCTGTAATTGTCTTGGACGATAAGTTGACGCTGCGCGGACATTAAAGATGGAGAGATAAGAGGATAGGAGAGCCAACGTACATACTACGTTAAAGGCAATGAATCAAAGAATGATGAACGGATCCTCCAGTGTTGTCCGTATGAGATGTTGAAGGATGACTGCAATAAGTCGTTTGACGCTCGCACGGGGCAGAAGTAGCACTGGGCGGTCGCATCCGAGTTGGCGAGATAACCGCCCATGGAGGAAATGAAGGGGGTTCGTTCTTGTAGGCGCCGCATCTTAGCCCTGCCAACTCAAGGTAGTTCCAATATGACGAGCTCAGTAGATGTGCATGTGGTGAGCTGCCAACTAGGATGCCGGAAGTCTCAGGGTTCGTCAGTGACACGGCGGACAAATTGGGGAGGTTCACCTTGATCAAACAGACCCTGGATCATAAGTCAAGGGGGTGAGAACGCACGAGGGCCCACGCGTGCACTTGTTGTGTGGCCGTTTGTGCACTCGGCGCGTGCCTGTGCGACGCAGCGTCGCCGTTGTGCGAGGGCGGGCGGGCGGGCGTACCTCCGTGTAAAGGTGCATTGCGGGTGAGGGTGGACGAGCAAGTATATGTGCGCACGTCACGAGCGACAGCGACAGCGAGGACGAAGGGGGTGCGCACGTCCGTGTGTAGGGCCAGGGCAGGCTAGTATCAAGTGAGCGGGAACGCGCGGCAGTCGCCACAGTGTCGCATCGGACCCTCAATGCGTCGAGGGGAGGCGGAGAGGACGAGAGGGTGCAGGCGGGTACATCGAAAGCAAGGGCGGGAGAGGACGAAAGAACTCGGAGTGACGGCGCGTGCGTGTGTGTCACGAATGAGGGCGACAGCGAGGACGAAGGCGGGTGGATGAGGGCGGAAGAGAGCAAGTGCGAGGCGACTCGGACGAGGCCTGCGAGGCAAACTGTTGCCTCTGAGTCGAAAATGAGCTTTCGTGGGAGTCGCCGAGGGACTTGTACCGTTGACACGGGTTGCACTATTCCTTTTAGTTCAACCTCTTTCATTGCATCTCTAGCAGCTAGTGTTGGGAGCATCCGAGCCTTCGCTCTCTGAATGTGACTTCGTACAAGAACGTCGTCACCTTCTGTGTAGAGATCACGCGATCACGTCCGGACTCTGGAACGCCATCCAATGCGTCGCACGTGAACGTCACCGTGATGCGACTCTTAAATGAAGGAATCAAATCGACGACACACGCACAGTCATTCAAGCAACGTACGCTCTCTTCATCAAAGTTTTGCTATCGCACACGATTTAGCACTCGCATAGACCCGCACACCCAATCCGATCAACCTACCGTGATTTTCAAACACGCATCCGAGAGCTCGCCCTTGAGCCTCTTGAGTGTCTCCTTATCCTTGAGCGCCAACCCCGCCCGCTTCCCATCGAGCAAACATCTTATCCACGAGCCGCTTCTGTTCGGCGCTCAACCCGTCCCACGCGCCCGTCTTGCGCAGGTTCGCGCAGCGGTCACCTTGGCAGCGTACAGATATTCACGCATCGATTCTTGGTTCGCAAACTTGCGCGCTCCTCAGATTTCGTGGAGGCGCCCCGGAGGTCCTTGTCTGTCGAGACATTTTGGTAGAACGCGAGGGGCCCGGTTCGAGGGCGATGTCATGCTTGGCTTCGACGTTGGCGAGGGCGAGCTACGTCCATATTACACGGGTGGGAGAGTAAGGATTCGTCCGATGTACTCACAAACACCTGGAAAAGCGAGTCAGATGCTCAGACGGAGAACACCACAGAGACGAACCTCACGTTGACTACCTGATGGACAGCGTGGCCCCTTCGTCTGGGCTGGGGAGGGCTGAAAAGATCCTTGCGAGAATCAACAAGCGGAAGTTGTAGACGCCGCAGACGCTTCATCGCGCAGAGGATGGGGATGATGGTCGGTCACGGACCACGGTGGGCAAAAGTTGGGTTGAGGACGTCGGCTTCCATCCCCCACAGCCAGAGGCAAAGCGCGCCTCCTCCGCATCCTAATATCTGAAGCAGCACACCTGATATGGGCGATCCGCTGCGAACGGGTCATAGGGGAGCACTCACTCCCACCCGCCACAATAACCTCCCGATGATTGACAAAAATCAACCATCCGTCTCCACATTGACAGATCCCTAGCACGCCTCCCGCACCAACCCGACTTTTCTGTACCTGGAACCCTGTCCTAACAAAAAAGGACACCATCCCCCCGCATTGTGCTACTAGCCCGGAGGTTTTAGTGGGTATCACGCTGCCGCGAACCCCGGACTGACCAGGGCCCACCAGTCCGTACCCCACGGGGAGTGCGTAAGAGCATTTCCTCGGACTAACAGTTTCCACTGTTGCCTTAGTGTATTGTGTAGGACTAGGCTAGCCAGTTGCTGCACAATGTATTTCGCTCGTCCAAAAAGAAAAGAAAAATATCAAGGAGGGAAAAGGGTGTTACTGCGTGTCCTGGAGACATAGTACCTATTGAGCACCCTGGGTAATGAATCGAAAGTAGTTCCCGCTCCACGGCCCCAGCCTTCAACGGTTGTCGTCACAATTCCTGAGCGTCTGCGACACACTCTCCTCCCTGCTCGCAATACATGATCTCGGCCATCCTAATCCACATGATCTAAAAGGGGGCAGGAAGAGAAGGAGCATTGGTAGAAGGATGTAGTGAGAACGAAAACGAGAATGACGTCAGTCCAACGATTCGACCGACACAAGACTGATACGTACACCGGGAGACCACAGCAACACGAGCTTCGGTTTGGACATCGGTATGCAGATGCGGTCAAAGAATAACATCGCTAGGCATCGAAAGATCGATCAGAGAACGTTTAGGACCCCACGACGACCGGTACGCGAGCAGCATCTCGTACATAACATACCCCGTCAAGCTCAACGAGACAATTTGCGTGACGATATAGAACGCGAGCGTGCTCAAGTCATCAGTCGTGGGCTGCGATCCCAGTGTACCCATAGTCGGAGTAGTATCATCAAGACTATGTCGTGTGGCGTTTTGATATGTTATTCGACCATCAGCACAGGAATAGAGAAGTAGCTCACAGTTTCTGGTCACGATGGACAGCATGGCTACCCCAATGGCGTACTACAATACCTTTCAGCTGCGGTGAAGGGATGAGACAGTGGTGGGGGCATCGCTCCATGGCTAAAACTCACAACGATCGTTAATCAGCCCCAGACTCTGTATGGAACAAAGGGAGCGGTATGATTTTCAAAGAGCCAACTCTAGATGGACTATGGATGAAATTGCAGGACTTGACACCACTAGCACGGGCTATCGACATCTAGATGGGTATTATACCGTCGTCGTCGTGCTCGCCATGCCATCCGCCGTTGAGAAGTACGTGGCTGTAATGAAGACGGGCCGACGTATCCTTCAAATCTGCGTCACGTTCGTCCACGGATTGGATTAGCGCGATTGCACATCAGTGAACCGTGGGGAATGGAGACGGGGGAGGCGCAGTTAGACGCAACGGATAGTAGGAACTCACATGGAGAGTTCCTTCCTTATCGTGTCTAGTCGCTCCTGGACCTGCAATATCACCTTACCTCTGAGCTGTTCGTGTTGCTACCCCAAGTTGCTCATCCTGAGCATGATTCTTGGGTCGTTTTGGACGTGACCACCTCCGACTGAAATCATTGAACGTGCAATCTGTGTCCAGAGCTGCCCGAACTCCGGCCTTAACTAGTAGTGGTAATAGAAGCCTATCATCGCCCGTTCCGTGACAACTTCTTGTTGTCGTGAACGAGTTGCTTGATTTGGTCAATCACTAAGCTGCCTTGTCTCGTTCCCCATCATCACCAACATGAACTTTCTAGATACCTATGGCATAACCACCAGCACCCCGCCCTCCACCAGTGAAAGATAGCAAGAGCAGAGCCTTAACGAAGAGACTTCGCAGGTTATTGGTCAGCTCGGGCGTTTCTGGGGTGGGTTTAGGATGCAGGTATGCAGGAGGTTATCCGTATGCTTACAATGTTCACCGGCGAATAGAGCGAGATAGCGCTTGCCTCCGCGCGACGGGATCTCACTCAAGTCGTCACTCAAGTGCAACACGTTCGAGCAACTGGCTACTGTGGAGAGCGAGTTCAAGGTCCCTGACAAACAGTGGGTTCGCTAGGAGAATGTCGTTGTCGGCATTGGGCAACTCATACCGTGCTTCGACGCAGGTTCTGATAGACCAAGCTCCACGCGTTGACGGCGCTCAGGGACTTCGAAGGGCTGGATGCGTTTGCACGATCGAAAAGGAGTCCGATCGGGTACGAGGCGTTCGTCCGACTTCTCATCACGGCTGGGCATCTCAAGGAAGCTGCGAGCTACGTACTGCGGTACGACACGCACAAGCGGGTGGATTTGTACGTGCTGTGCGAGGACTGGCGGGTTGCTGGGAGGGAGTGCAAAGAGGTACCTAGCCGGTTCGTGAGGCGGCCCAGGTATGACTTTTTTTTTGCCTCGCTGCCATCCTCATCGTTTTCACGCCTTTGTTCTAGTTTTGGACGTTGTTTTACGAACAGGCTGCGCAAGTGCATATACCGACACTTGAAGATGCGGCTGAGTACGACGCTGCACAAACTGAAGACGAGCAGACGCAGCCGTCCGTCCTCGCTGCGTCCGAATCGGCATCCGTCTCTGGGGTGTCCGGGAACTTAGACACCAGCGTCACCTCGTCGTACGCACCCCCAGAGATCATCACGGCACCGGCAAACGACGTCAGGGCGTCCGATCATTCATGCCTAACTCCAACGTGGTGTCCTCGACGCCGGCACGTCCTGGGCATGCGCCCGATCACACAGTGGACGAACAGCCCTCGTGGAGTGCTTCTGTCAAGTCGCCGATGGTCCGCTCAAGAGCGAACTTCAACGGTTTTCACGCGAGGAACTAGAGGAGGAGCAAGAGGCCTCTGTTTACAGCATCATGTACGAGGAGGAGGACACCATTCAGCAGATCCCATCCGCTGGTGACCAAGACAACACGGAGACGGAGGTGAAGAGGGCTTCGAGGCTGGATCGCGAGGAACCCGAAGCCAAGATTCAATCATTGAACGTTCCCCGGAGCGCGTTGCCCACTCCTCGTGAAAACGTAACCAACGCCCGTGTGTCGCCGTTTAAAGTCAAGCCCCCCACGTTCAATGACTCTTGGTGGCAGTCATTCCGTACGTGCGAGAAACGTTCCGGCGCCATCTTAGTCCAAAGCAGGCAGTCATGCTGGTGGAATTCGATAAACTCAAACGGGTGTGTCCGGGTTCGCGCGAGTTCAGTGGTTATCAGACTGATCGCACGTATTGTGTGGCAAAAGGATTTCCAAGAACACCAGAACGAGATACATTCCAAATTGGTTGCGATTATGGGTGACAGGATTAGTGCCCAGATCGTGGAGGTTCGTGCATTGAACGGCTCGTTGGTATCTTTATGACCATGAATTGTCTAGTTTGTGATGTCACAGGTCTTCGCCGCCATCAATCACCGACTGTCCGAGGAGTACGGTGAGGTCGAGTTACAGAGCCGGGAGGCAAAAGACAGGCGTGTGTCAGGCCATCTGCCGAAATATTCTCCAGCGAAGCGCTAAATTTAACTATTTGAAAAGAATGTAGCCTAGCGGACGTTCAATTCTTTCACCAGAAGTTGTCGGTACTAAAGAATGTCTCCGCGCCAACGAACATGCTTGAAACCCTCGTGAGCGAGAAATCGATACCTCGCAAGTCCACTCTTGGCAACCTCCGACCGCCTGTGGGTGCCAACGAACGACCGAAGGAACTCTTATCTAGGAGAGATAGCTCCAAGCCGGAGAAGCCATTGCCATCTCCTGCACAGCCTCCACACGGATCTTCTAATGGTACCGTTTTGGACGAGGTTGTGGGCGATTCCGACCGGGTTATTCCTCGAAGCAGTTCTTCTAATGCGGTTACCGCGAGAGAGCAGAGTCATCCACGTCTACAGATGGCAATGAGATACAGGACATGACGCTGAAAAGCGAGGAGGAACTACCTGTAGATTTGTCGTCGTCGCTGGGTGGAGGGCATCCCGGTAGTAATGGGAGCATGCTCGCTACTAATCACTCAGCATCATCGGACCTGAAATGTCACACGAGAAATAGTCAGTACACATCTACGCTCAGACCACAATCTAACCTCCCTCTTCAGCAACCATGCCCTAAATGTCACTCAGGTCAGGTACTTCTTCTGGGTGCACCAGATCGAGACGGAGGAAAACAGGCGGAAGGCACTGCTGCAAGGTAGGTTATTTTTTGTAATCTCACACGACTCTGTCCAACACATCCTCCTCCCGAATAGCGACTGCGGATAATGAAGAATACTTTACTTGGGGAGGACGACGAAGACGAGTCAGTTTCTGGCGGTGACGCAAAGGAGACGCGGACTCCTGCCAAGACACTAGCATCATCACTGCTCACGCTTGCTCCACTCAGGGAGACATCCGCGTTGGATGTTTTGTTCGTATCATCCTCGCGAGTACAGAGTCCTAGGGAAAACAGTGAAGACAGCTTTGAAGTTGTATCGTAAGCAGTACGGGAGCAGCTGATGCTGAAGAGGAGGCAGAGGAGGAAGCAGAGGAAAAGGATGGAGAAGAGAGTGACTCTACTTAGTCACATACCACTCTCTCGACCGTCGAGCAAGTCCTGCGGACAGTTGCGCGAGAAGGGCACGATACGCAAGGGGCCGGTATCAAAATATGCTCGGAAAACAGACGACGGACTTTTTGCGGCCGCCGTCTGTGGTGCTCGCGACTACGTGATCAAGGAACAACCCTGGGCCACCAAGTCTCCATATAAATTTCAAATACCACATCAGGCGATTTGCGATTTGCCGTTCTCGGACTCATAATGGTGTCAAAGCGAAGCGAACATCCTTCGCTCCCTCGTCCGTCGGAACGTTGCAGTGACTGTTCTTCCCTGAAACTTTGACTTCAACTCCATCCGTGACCAGTACGATGGTTGGTCTCTTCCTTACCAACGCTCCTGGTGACCGCATTGCATGGATGCCGCTTTGAAACTCAAGAAGACGATTCAGGAGTGGGATAAGCCTATCTTCGGGGTCACCAATCATCGGTATGGCTGTTGGTCTAGATGCGTACCACATGCCTTTTGGGAACCGTGGACACAACCAACCCGTCCTCGCTTTGGCGTCTGCGGGTTCTATCAAAGCTAGTCGAGTTTACGTGACGAGGTGGGTATTTGAGGGATCTCATCGTACGGGGTGACTCATTCGGGGACTTTATAGCCAAAACCACCAGTATGCGCTCACATAAACTGACCCATTCCCAGCGGGATGGGAGCCATTGCAATGATTCGTCAGTCGATGGTATCAAGTCGACCGCAGACTCGGGTAGGAAAGTTTGGGGTGTGCAATTCCGCCCTGAGAGCGCCGGCGGCCCACTGGACACCATCGAGGTCTGTATTTTCTATTTATAGTATATTTCTCTTCTGATCTGAGTATATTTTAGATGTTCACTGACTTCCTCGACGAGTGCCGCGCTCACAAGCTCGCGATGCCATGGATGTGATCAATTCGCTTAAAGATTACGAGTTAGTTCTCGGATCTGTATGTCTCACAGATTCGGATATGTCAGGGACGAGCGCGTTGACGACAAAAACGCACAATCGTATCGAGATGCCGGGCCAGGACGCCACCTGGGCGGACATAACAAGTCGAGGACAACCAGGGGTCGTGTTTAGAGCTGAACCAAGTGGGAGACGCCGAGTACGGTCGGAAGCGCTACAGCGATGTCGACGGATACGATGGGGTGCAGAGGACGGAGCAACGCGCCGCGACTTGATACGCATCGAAACCCACACACTAGCTGAAGACGAGGACACTATTGTGCACACGCGCAATCAATTAATCACACACGCACCTTTGTATACGTGAACAGCGAGTGTCCCGACTTTCTCATGAACTCTTGCAAAGAAAAGGTCTCTTCGTTGCACGCCTGAGCATCTTTATTAGTTGACGGGCTCTGCAATGCACAAGTTAATGATGCTGAAGGGACATAATAAACTCAAGCACATGATCATTGACCACACACACTCGTGATCTGATGTAGTGGATAAAGAAAGTCATTGATCATTGATGTCCTCATTCGTCTCCAACGAGAAGCAACACAACCACGCAGTGGCCCGATGTTACACCAGAACAGCTTGAGAACAGCGCGCCAATATTACTGCGATGCGAAGCTTGCGGATACACGAGGAAGGGGGTCGAATCGAATTGATGATGTACTACTGCATTCATAAATAGCAGTAAGCTACCGCGCCTCCCTCGAGTTGACACAATGGGTCTTGCTCAGTTGATTTCCATAGATAACAACAACTTGAACTACCGCCGGCACCCATGGACACCAAAAGCGATCGCCGTCGTACTGGTCACCGCGTCTAGGGCGAATCAGGAACGTGACTACACCTGCGGCTGCACTGAGCCGCCCCACCACTGTATGCGAACATGAGTCTATGGGAACGGCAATGAGAGGACACATTACCGACCTTGCTTCAGCAGAGGCGAACTTGAATGTTCCTCGGCGTGACATAGCACATAGTTTAATTAAAATTAATTATGTAATTTCGTTTTCCGTTCCATCTTCTCACCCGCCACCTCAACCCTTGCCAATCGCGCAATTCCGATCTCTGAGCACACAACCACACGCCTTCACAAACGTACATCAAGGCAGTCGAATAGCTCATTCCCCCCAAGAACCTGAAAGAAGCCGGATCCGCATCCGTATGTATTCTTCCTCACCCCCAGGGTCCCTCCATTCTCCGCTCATAAAGTGTCCTGGAGATTCTAATCGACTCTTCCAGATCTTACTATGAAGTCTCGTCCACCCCCTCCGTACAGGACGCAGCCCCGTCCAAACCGCAGGGGCGCAAATCAGCCTTAACGATTGCCTTGCATGTAGGCAAGTCATATCCGGCTCTCGCACATCCACCGCCCAGCTCACATGTTCCACAGCGGATTGGCATTACGTCCGCCGAATCGGTCCTGATCACACTCCAGTCGCACACGGAGGTTCTCGAGTTCTTTGAGGAAAGTCCGGTCGCGAGTTCATCGGGACCGCCGGGGTATTGTCTATCGCACCTCAACCTCTGGCATCGCTCTCGGCGACATTATCATCCAGCTCGAGCGGACCTGTCAGAATGCGGCAAGTGTTAGGATTTGAACTCGTTTACGATACAACGTATGCGAGACATATCTCCTTGCTGGAGCATACATGGGAGTTTTTGGAACGCAAACGCAGCGATAAACTGCCGATGTTGGCGAGCGCATGCTAACATCTCGCTCGTTCTTGGAGAGATGCTCTCCAGAAAGCCTTATCTAGGCCGTTCACGTGGGCTCGTCGTCGCGTTCGACGTCGGTACCACCTTCAGCGGCGTCTCGTACGCTATCCTGGATCCAGGCGAAGTCCCCACGATTCAAGGCGTAACGAGGTTCGTTGCATCCCCTCTTCCTCCCCCCTCCCTCGTGCCAAATCATCTCCCGCGCTTGACGGCTGATGGCGTTAACAGATACCCGGCGCAGGAGCATGTAGGCGGTGATTGCAAGATACCGTCCATCATGTATTACGACCAGCATGGCACCCCTCGTGCCTTTGGCGCGGAGGCGCTGCAGGATCACATCATCGAGCAAGCAGAGGACGAACAATGGGTCAGGTTCGAGTGGTGCGTGTTCCGACCCCTCATCCGATTGTACGGCCTAGATGACACGCGGTCGCAGGTGGAAGCTACACCTCGCCACTTCGCATATCGCCGACGACGACATCCCTCCGATTCCGCTGGGCAAGTCGCCCGTCGACGTCCTAGCGGACTTTATGCGCTACCTGTTCCACTGCACGCAAAAGTACATTGAAGATTCACATGGCATGAACCTCTGGAAGTCGATCAATAATCACATTCAGTTCGTACTCACCCATCCGAACGGATGGGAAGGGCAACGACAAAAGCAGATCCGGCGCGCGGCGGTGATGGCAGGTCTCGTCTCAGGTTCCCCCCAGGATCAGGAGCGGGTACATTTGTTGACGGAGGGTAAGGCCAGCTTGCACTATTGCGTTTCCAACATTCTGGCGTCGGAAGCCCTGTCGAAGATACCTATACTTTCGACTGAAATTCTCAAGAGGACGAACAACCGCGAGAGCAGGGCGTTTTCATCATCGACGCCGGAGGAGGGACGATCGATTTGAGCGCGTATTCCATGAAATTGTCCCCTGCGTCGTTTGAGGAGATTGCACCTGCCGAGTGCGAGTCGCGTTTCCCTGAGATGGCAGTCATAGGGTCTAATCCAGCGATCGACCAGGTCGCTGCTTGCAGGGATCCGTGTTGGTTACGCGGAGGGCTGCTGGCCTGCTTAAGAGTAGGTTTCTGCACAGATTCCCTGGAATGCGGACGCTCATGACGTCTGTAGGGAAACTAGAAGGTTCAAAGTTTTGTAACCCAGATATACTGAAACAGATGACGGAGATCTTCGACAAGACGGCCAAGCTTCGTCTCCGTAACGCCGAGGATCCGCAATACATCAAGTTTGGCACTGTCCGCGATAAGGATCCCCAGTATGATATACGTTCTGGTCAACTTCGACTCTCAGGGTAAGTTGGCTTTCATCCGTGGAACCGGTGACTGATGTCTCTCCAGAAAGATGGTCGCAGACCTTTTCGAACCCTCAATCAGGGATATCATTGATGCGTTCAAGAAGCAACAACAGGCGCCTTCGACCCCCATCACGGTGAGGTTGACCCAGTGGGTTCTTTCGGTCAGCTTTTGACTCCTTTCCAGTCCGTCTTCCTAGTAGGGGGCTTTGCCGCAAGCGAATGGTTGTTCTCGTGTCTTCGGAGATACTTTGACGCCCTCAACATCAACCTTTGTCGACCCGATAGTCACGTGCACGTTCTCCAAGATAGATGACATGCGCCAACAATGAGCTTACCTTCTAAGAGGTCAGGAACAAGGCTGTGGCGGACGGTGCAATATCCTACCACCTCGACCACCTCGTCTCATCACGGGTCGCCAAGTTGACGTATGGCACCGAGTGCAGCGTTCCGTTCAACCCCTCGGACAGCGAACACCGTGCGAAACAAAAGAACAGTTACCGCGGACCGTCTGCGCAGCTGGCCCTTCCAAACGCCTTTGCTTCCATCCTGACGAGGGTGAGCCGACGGGATGTCAACGCTTCCCGCACGCCTCCTATTGACGCTCGCTTTCAAGGGCACACGTTGCTGAGAAGCAAGAGTTCCAAGAGTCGTTTGCGGTTTGCGGTTCGTGAATCGTCGGTCGTCTCAGGTGGCGTGTAATTCCATGGACATCGGTATCACGTCCTATCGAGGACCGCTGGACCAGCCGACGTGGACGGACAACGAACGAGGTGCGTGTTCCAAAAGGCTCGTCATAAGGGGGCCCAACGTTGTCACAGACCAATTCTCGACGCTGTGCACCGTGCGTGCGGATACGACCAAGTTTGCCAAGTCGCTATCGCCGAGACGAACCGCCGAGGGATCGTTGTACTATGCGTTGGAGATCAAGGTTATCTTGTTGTTTGGGTTGACGGAGCTCGCTGCGCAGGTGAGCTGGATGGAGAACGTGAGTAGTATTTTTGTTCTATCTATCATTCGCCTACTTATGTCACACGCCCACCTCCGCCTTGCAGAGCGCTATGTACCCAAGGTTCAGGCTATGTGTCGTGGAATCCTAGTTCGAAAGGCGCTGGCCACCCAACACGCCCAGTGACTTCCGCCTTGCAGAAGAGCGCTATGTACCCAAGGTCCAAGCTAGGTGTCGTGGAGTCATCGCGCGACGCCATGTCTCTGGTCTCCGCAAGCAGGCTATTGATCTCACCCCGTGGGCAATTTGCCTCCAAGCTACCGCTCACATGGTCCTGAAGCGCAGGTAATGGCTAGCTCGCCTTGAGCGTATTCGAGCGTGCGTCAATTACGTTGTTCAAACACAGGCACAAGTGTGATGCCCTATTACGATAAGAAACTTGAAGCGTCGCGCCAAGACTTTTATAACGACATGAATTCGACGCGGGACGTTGACTGTGTTATCACGACCGGTGAACTGGAACTGCTTATGCGCGGCGAGAAGGGTTGGGATCTATCTGTCCCAGTCCCCGGAGAGGACAACACACAATGCTCGGAATACATCCCCGAGCTGCTAGTGCACCCTGGTACGAGGTCGGGTTGCATTGCTCGACGGGCCGGATGACGGACGGAGAGGAGATGCGGGTGAGCGCGGACGGCGAGTCGTTGTCGGTGACGGGCGTGAATAGTATTCCGCTGCGGTTGCTGTGGTTCTCTCTCGTGCGTGACGTTGTGCCAGTGCTCGTCTCACGAACTTGCTGACATCCTCGTCATCGGAAGCTTGAAATAAATCGTTCATCTGCACTGCTCCGAAACGCGTCGTCAAGATGTGTGGTGTGTTCCTTAGGGCAGAAAGGAAGACGACTGCATTACTTGCCATTGATCATGTCTTTGGTCAATTTCCTGTGCTTCAATCTTGCACTCTGAAGATGTCGCAGTTTCTGCACAACTTCGAAAAAATACGTCCACCTCGTTCTTGACATCATCGAACACGACAACTCACTTAACATCGCACCTATCATGCGATTGTTCTGCATTTCGGATAGCTCTCATGCGAACTATGACATCAGACCTGCTACCTGTCTCCACAACTCCATCGTAATCCTCTAGACATGGTCAAGACGCTTCGGAAGTATCTTGCTGAACACCTCCGCAAACGAATCACCAAGGAGAACAATCTCGTGCCATGGATGCAGTGGCGTTCATGCGATGCCTGACATTCATTGTCAATGGACATTGCAAACAGGATGGCTGCGCTCGAGAACACATCAAGTCGACAAACCTGACCTCCCTATACAACCAGCGGATATCTGTTCACCTGAAACAGATCTATATCTTGAGCTCGGAGAATTCCGCGACACCAAATGCCAGGTTTCACGCGTCACGAGGCACAAATGTTCTTTTGCGAACAGTGTCCGAGTCGTTGGAAATCGTGCGTATTGGGAGCCCAAAGTTCAAAAATTTGGCAGATTTCATGACGTTTGGTGCACAGATCGAATACGATGAGCGACCACACCCAGGGCCTCTTGGGGATCCGCAACTCGATATGCAAGTTAGTAACGACACATATGGAGGCTTTGGACCACGTGTCCACAGAGCTGGAGTAGCTGCGCAACATCCTTGAGTCGTCGAGAAGTTAATCGGACGAGCCAATGCTGCTGCTCCAGAGAGTTTTCCAGATTATTGTTCGTGATCGAAAGGTCAGCTTGCTAAATTAATCTCGTTTGTGAGTGCAGTCTGCTGATCTGGAGACCATGTAAGATCAATACTATAGAGGGCACCTCGGGGTATGTCACTGTGTGTGTAGTGGAAGTTATATGCTCTTACCAGAACTTCCTGACTACCAGCCACAGTGAGTTGAACATGATACGGTCCGAGCACAGAAAAACATTCAAAAGCAATGGCAACTTTGTTTTTCCATGATTCCTGTGAGTTTGAGGCTGGGCTGCTGGGGGCAGGTATGAACTCAAGAAACTTGAAGTCCAGTCCTTCATTGGTCAATGTGCAGAGAATATGAAACTCAAAGATCGCTTGCATGCTGTTCCATGCATGACCACAGATTTATAGATGTTCTAATGAAATCAGGTGCTGGATTACAATGAGGGATCATGGTAGATCAATTGTGGCATCAGGGGTGTTTTTTTTCTCTGACTGTGGTACAGGAAAAGGTTGTAAGAAGAATTTATGACATTGGATCTGTGTTGCTATCTTCACTAAGATTGACAGACTGCATGATGTTGTTGAATTTCAAGAGCTCAAGGGGGAAGGGAATTCACTTGGGGAAACAAGAACCCTAGCTCCAGAGAGGGCAAAGAAAATATTTGAAAAAAGCAATCATATGCCAGTGAGTATACTGCAGTCTGCAGGGAATGAAATTCTGATCAAAGAAATGCATATAGTATATTGAAGGTGAGCAGCTCATAAAATCTGAAGCTATATAGCATCTGAGAATGATGATTAAAGGAGTGGATGAAAAGAATGCACTGCAGGAGCACTGGATGATGAAATCCTAGGAATTCCAAGTCTGTTGGTCAATTTGAATCTGTGTGTTAATTATGCAGTGAAAAGGGAAGTGATAAATGATTTCTTGTTTAGGAATATGTGATGGGTTGAAATTTAGGACTGTGAAAAAAGGGCATTTGAATTCATGGTCATTGCCAACATCACATCTCTGGAAATTTTGCAGAAATTGATTGCATGGTGGGTGTAATAACAGTGGTGGGTAATGATACTGTCTGATAGACTAGTATATTCTATGAAATCCTGTGGGTTTCTGTTCAACAGTTCAATATGAATTTGTGTGTTAATTATGCAAGCAATACATGATTTATTCCTTATATGTGGGTAATGAGTTGAAACTTAGATCTGTGCTGTGAACAGTTTTCACAGTAAGATCATCAACATCAGATAAAACATTTCTGCAAAAGTTGCAAAAACTCATTGCATTATGGTTTTCACATCTCTTGGTGATGTACAGGTTATTGAGGTGAGGAGTAATGGTGGGTAATGAGATTGTCTGATGCACTGGTTGATTCCACACCAGCACTGGCATTCATAATTCAAGGTGGTGAGTACCAGCAACTTTGCAATAATCACACAGAAAAATCATTTAATGCTATTTTGTTTTTTCCATATGTGGTAGAATGTGAGATGAATGTGACTACTAATCAGTTTACACATATGCTCACTGTTCCTGCATTGTCTGTCTGCTGGAAGGATATAATTGATTGGCTTGTGATGATGATATGTGATTGGATCCATGCTCACTGCTCTGGAATTTCCTGGATGTGGGCAGGCTGTAAGTTGCTGGCTTGTGACAAAGATATGCATCCCTGCTAACTGCTCCTTTATAATCTAAATTCACTGCTCTGACAAAGATATGCATCCCTGCTAACTGCTCCTTTATAATCTAAATTCACTGCTCTGTTATTTGTTATCTGCTGATAGCATTTGCTGTCTTATGCTAGTATTGTTGCATTCATGCTCACTGCTGCTTTTTCATTTTATGTTTGCTATCAGGCTATAAGTTACTGACTTGTCATATGGTATGGTTGAATCTATGCTCACTCCTTTATTTTCTGTCTGCTGGCAGGATGTAAGTTGCTTGCTTGTGATGACAACATGATTGTATCCATGTTCACTAATCTTTTATTTTTGTCTTCTTGCAGGATATATGTTCTGGGCTTGTGATGATGTTATATCCCCACCAGGCTGTCAGTTCTTGGCTTGTAATGATGGTATGGTTACATCCATGCTCATTTCCCATTACTTTCCCTCTGATGGCAGGATGTCAGTTATTTGATTGTGATGATGCTGGTTCACAACTGTTATCTGATCACATTGTTTGTAGTCACAGAAAATATCTTCTTGATGTCAAACCATCATGGTGTTGACATTCTTCATGCTTTTTTATGTCTCTGTCAAATGTTTCAGATTGCATTCATTTATGCAGCTGGTATGGTTCTATTATTGAAAAAAAAGTCATATTTTCCTACTAATCTATTGAATCAGTTTATTCAGAATGTATGTTATGATATTATTGTTTTCCCTTTCATTATACATATTGTCATACTAGTTACATGATTTATTTGAATCAATGATCCAAGATGAACCAATAACATTGGCTAGTTTTTTCAAATGTGAATGTTTCAGTCACTTATCCTTCTGAGCTTAATGATTCTATTGTTCATCAAATTTACTTCTTCTCTGCTTGTAGTTATCTTATCTTTTTTTTTCTTTTTCTACAGTATATCATAACTCAATATTGATTACAGTAGTTTTGGTCATTTTTGCACATTCCTATTATAGCTGGAAGGCTTACATACATGAAAATACTCTGATTGCTTCTGCTTCATTTATTCCTCATATCATTAAGATCACCATTCAAGTTTCATTTACTATTGAAGAAGTTCTTCAATCCAATGCTTATGGTGGCAGTGCTTTGTGGAAAGCAAACACTGCTATTATTTGAAATAATCCTTACAGTGAAACTACTTGATTCTTCAAAGTCTAAAATTTAGAAATTATAGATCTATCAGACCAGCTGTATAGACATTGGTAATCCTGGTGATATAGCCATGCAACAGAAATCCATATGCATGCCAATGTCTCATTGGCAGAGATTGGACATGGTGGTTTAGAAATGGATCATGAAGCATCAAATTTTGAGAAAACCAAGGGTAAAGCTTCTTTAAAGAAATTTCATACTGAATTCTTCAACAAAAAGTAGTCTATGAGGCTGTCTCGAGTCTGATTATATATTCAAATGAGGTGGTGAATGATACCTAGGGTATATTAAGTACTTTTTGGGAAGACATGAAAGGACTATAATACTTATGGTAGCTGCCAACAGTGTAATTCTTGTCATACCTTATCAATGATTGTCCATCATCTCTGAGTTAATTATCACATGTGCCATGCATTCATTCACACCTGGATGTATTCATGAGTGGATATAGTATGAGTGCACATGGTACTGAAAGATTATGCAGGACAGATCATCTGCATATGTTTTCCCTAAAAGAGAGTACTGGTTTGGGAAGAGTGCAACAGTTTGGCTGTTATCAGATTTGCAGAGCATGGTTCACAAATGGTCTCTACTACATTCTCTACTTTCCATATTCCAACTGATTATACAAGCATGGTTGCATTGCTTTCCCAACCATTTCTATCAGTGGCCCAACTTTTGAATTCTCTATCAGTGTGAAGCACCAATGAAGCTCTGGTCCCTTTGTAGTGAAGATTGAGATGAGTTATTTCCCCTGAAGGAAAAACCATAACATCTCCTTGTTGAAGGGCAAAAACCAAGCCAGGTTCAACTAGAACCAATTCTCCCCCCTCAAAGTCTCCAATAGGAATGACCATACATACTCTGAAGTCTCCTTGGTCTCTATGGCCATTTGTTGATACATTGGTATTGAGAACTAGGGCTGTAAAAGGATAAACCTTTGAATTTGAGTTGCCAGGAAGAATATCTGCTGATATAGAGCTGAGATTCTCATATTCTTCAGGTAAACATTCTCTCAGCTGTTTTGATAAGCTTCAGATATTGTAGATGAAATTGAAAAATGCACCTCTTTTTCAAGCCATTCAAATATTGGTTGCATGCCCTTGACCAAGGTATTGAACAATGGTTCATTCTCAGTCATCTCCTTTGATATATATGGCACCAATTGTGAGTGATTTGTTCTGGATTGGTTTTGCTTGATCAGATAAGAAGGCTGAATGTGCTTGAGTGCATTATGGCCCTAAAGCATTGAAATTGTCAACTAACAGAGTATAATGCAATATTAATCACTTACATGTGTTGCAAGGCGATTCCACCATGAGAAATGTAAGGCCTCAAAGTCAGAATTGAAGGCAGTAGACTGGTTGTCCACCAAAGGTAGACCTGCTGTTGTACAGCACTTTAGAATATTACCAAGTGCAGTTTTCATACTACCAGGCATGGCAGTAGAGAGGAAGGCCAGTGTTTTGTTGTCCTTGCTCTTTAACTCCAGTCTTTGACTGTAAAGCATAAATAATATATCTAAAATATAATTAAATCAGCTACTTTGGAAATTGTTTGGCTGGAATCCCCAAGTAAGAGTTCTCAACACTTTTCCTGCCATAGATAAAGTGGTCATTCAACTTGAGATAGATTAAAGATTAGAATATTACTTGATAAGAAAAGATATTCAAGATTACCTTGTTGTGCAAATCAGGTAGATTTTCCACCCAATAAGCATTACCTGCTCTCTCTCTCTCTTTTTCTGACCACTTCATTCTCTCTTGTCTGTCAACAGGAACTCTTCTTCTTTTGTATTCCAGAAGGGAAAGATCAAATTGGATTTCAATAATCTCAATTTGATGCATTGAAACATCAGACTCCAGTTCAGCATGAGCACCAGAAAGTAATGGAGAACAGCTTTGCACATAACTTTGTGGAGTTGTTAATTCCACAAAGGTCAAATGACTGATGGAAACTAAAGGAACATTGCTGGAAAATTGATAGCAAGCTTGCCAAAGTTCTTGATCTCTTGCATTGAGCATGAAGGTACTAATATATATTAGTTCTGGTTTTAATGAATCATATCAGTATAAAAATTTACCCAAAATTCACTGAATCAAAGAAATTATCAGACACAGTAAGATCAGCACAATTGAAATCTTGAAATTGTGGCTGAGAATGCCTAGCCATGGTTTCCTTGTGAAACATGGTAGCTATGGTAAAATGTGTGGTATTTTGCATTTGTGCCAAGGTTGGCACTATATGATCCTTGATTAGCTGCCTCTCAGCACTCTCTAATCAAATATATGAGTATTTATAAGAAATAAAATAAATCTAATGAAGTACCTGGAGGTGGAGTCCTCAGCAAATTACCTAGGTCCATATGTATAACACCATTCATGGCAGTTACAGTCTCCCTAAGATCCAGACCTGATAATAGAATCAAGCAGTATACTGATCCTCCACCAGCAATAGCCAGGTATTTGGAGCCATCAGCATGCCATTGTTTGAATTTGCTTTCAAAAACTCTTTTTTTAAAGTCTTCATCAAACTCCTCAATGTAGAGGGTCCTAAGACTAGTGTTGCCATGCCTGGTCTGCTTGCCATGCTTGTTCTTCTGCTTGAGAGTCACTTGAGCACTGCCCTCCTGTTCCAGCCTGTGAAGCTTCAAACTTAATAAAGCTTTTATTAACTTCTGTTAAATCTTGAGAAAAAAAAACCTACCATTGACACTTGGTAACCAGTTGCATACAGTTGACCATATAGATCAAGTTGTGCTGAATTCCCTTTTTCTGCAAAGCAAGGCAACGATTTGCAATACACTGCAGGCTGTCTTCATCAAACAAATCTCCATTATTGCCAAAGGAGCTGACTGCTTTCACCCATTCCACCCCTTTGCTGGACCAGTCCTTACTTACACTAGCAAGTGCAGCAATGAGAGCACTGGCATTGTCTGAACAAGCAACCTGTGGAGTATCCTGTTCCACCCATGAATTATTAACCTTCTTTCCTTTGGAGGGCTTCTTGCCACCTTTGGGTTTCTTGCTACCACGAGATGTTCCTCTAATAGCCAATGATGACAGAGATGGCTGCAAAGCTGAATGAAATGATGGTGGTGGTGGTGGTGGTGGTGATAAAAGTGAAGATGATGGTGCAGATAAAGGAGATGGAGGGAATGATGACACAGATAGAGCTGATGGAGATAGCAATGGTGCAGATAAAGGAGATGGAGGGAATGATGACACTGATAGAGCTGATGGAGAGAATGATGGCACAGATAGAGCTGATGGAGAGAATGATGGCACAGATGAAGAAGATAGCAGTAATGTAGATGGAAACTGAGATTCTGGATCTCCTGTGGATTGAGTAGATGTAGAAGATGAAGTGAACAAAGCAGCTAAAGACCCACTATTTACTACCTCATCAGATTGACCTTGTTCCAAACTATGTTCCAGCCTGGCCAATAAAACCTGAAGGACTTGAGGCAGCCTCTGAGTATCTTGATCAAGACGCTTAAGGTAGAGCAAAAGCTGCAAGGCTTCTTCTTGAGTGATTGAAATGTCTGCCATGGATAGTAGAACAAGCTGAGTGAACTGTGATGGCTGGGGGAACTGAGTAGGTAGCTATGAAGGTGGGTGGTGGTTCAACAGGCTTGGACAAACACAGCCTTTGATGTCCACGGAATTCCCTTTTCCATTCACGGTACAGCATCCTCATCATCTCCACCAGCTGTCATTTGGACGACTAGTCTAACGCGCGCAACTTGAACGTTGCAATCGACCTCGTCGATGCCAGCACTGGTACGTTCAACAACGTCCTTAAATCCCTTCATCACTCAGGCGACTTGACCTCAGCATGTCCTACTAATATGTCGCCGTCGCTCGCTTGATTAGGGTTTTACACGAGTCAAGAGCCAAGTACGATGCATAATGGAGAAATCGTGTCATATGTTGAAGCAGTGCGTTATATAGTACACGGTATACAACCAGTATGTCATTCTGGTCCTCAGCAATCAAAATGCGACTGACGCGGAATCAATCGATTGCCTTTCTGGGACGTTTTGATCTCAGTTCTCATGATGAAGCGTCTTTAAAAGGTGATATGAAACGTAGCAGGGGGGAAAGTGAGTCTCGCCATTGAATGTGTGAAGAGGTTGTTTTTGCTCCAGTGCCCTACTCTCGCCTCGTACTACACAGATCATTTCTCTGGCCAGCCTTTGACTCGCTCGCAGAAATGATCCGCTTAAGACCCGCACGCACCCGCTGTTTCTCCGTCAACGGTTGCGGCGTTATCATCACTATTTGAACAAAATGACACGGATGGCAGGCGCGGCGGTCATGATGGCCTCTCGGATGATGGGCATGGGTGGCGCGCGCGTAAAGGTGTGAATGTGGAGAAGCATGCGCGAGACACTGCGTGCGGCGCGTGCGCGAAGGCCGTCTCGTTGGATGACGGCGGCGATGTAGTCTAGGAGAGGGTCGTGCGCGGGAGGGATGAACATCGCGGCTGGAGCCTGAGTACTCTCGTGCACTAGACGACGGGCTGGGCTAGCTGGGTGGTACGCAGAGACGATGGGGGGGAGCTAGGCTTGGGAGCAAGTCCGAGGGTCGAGCCAAGGAGGGCGTTGAGCATGTCGGCTGACTTTATGAGCGTGTGGTCGTCGTTGGACGATTTGATGGACGCATGTCGGACGGAGACGCAAGCGAGCGGGATTTTGTAATGCGTCAAAGAATCGGAGGTGGTAGTCCTGTGTGGGAACGGGACACGGCGGCTGTGCAGCGGTCGAATATGCTTTGCCTCAGCTATTTCACGTTTGTGACATGCCCCCACGACGACTGGCATGCGTGCACTAGGCAAGTCTACGGTAGCTCATTCGATCGCACTGATCTGTATGACGGGCTAGAGTGACTAGGGTCGTCGTATCGCTTCTCCAGCACTGACGTCGCAAGGCGGAACCCCAAAACATCATCTCGGTGTTCCCGAATACCCTTGCGCGCGCTCACACTCCGATGAACAACAGACTCTGGGCGTTCTCGTCGCCAAAAAAGACGTCAACGCGCCCAACCTCGAGGTCATCGACATCACGGCGATGCAGAACCTGACCTCCAAAGGGCTCGTCAAAACCCAGTTTTCATGGCAGAGTACGTCGTCATCGAATTCATCATGGATGGTGGTGCTTGTTCACACTGCGTGAATCGTGTCATTAGCATACACTAGGTTGCACCTCCCCAACGAGATCGTCCTTGCCACGCACAAGAAAATCACAGTACCATGACGGGGAGCTTGGCTATACCTTTTTTCTCTTATCCACCGTCCCTAGAAAAACGCGTGTATGAATATGTTGCATACGGTCTATTCTATACTATATGCTATGGGATTTCGTACATCTCTGCGTGCCACACGGGTTGGCGCGATGGGGTCTTTGACCAAAATATTCGACTACATGGCAGACAGCGCCGCTGCCTCGTTTGCTTCAATGATCTGTTTTGAGGAAGTTAGATTAGAATTTCCAAACAAAAGAGAGTGAATAAATGGCACTGACTTCCTGGTCTTGCTGCAGTCCGTCGAACCGCTAACTCTGGCTTGCACGATCACTGGCTTGTCGAATATACCGGGCACCTCAGGATCGTCCAACAACGACTTCACTGCGTCGGCCTTATGATCGGCGGGGAGATCTAACCTACCTTCGACGTACGGATAGCTCCGCAGCTGCTCTGCGAGGTCCACGACTCAAGATATCCCCCCGGGCCGAAATGCATCGACGAACATCATGATCTCGATCGCGTCATCATGTTCAGAAGATAGGGCGTCAGCAACGTGCCCGATTTGCTGCTTGTGTGATCACCCGGCGGGCTGTCGTGCGTGTCTTGGCATTGACAATGTAGGTGGTATTGATATCGGGAGTCCGCTGATCCCTTCCGTCCTCGTGGCCCAGGAACGATCGTGATCGAGAGAAGGGGAGAGGGTAGTCCGTCGTGAGCCATACTTGCCTGAACCGGGGTTTTCTCGCTGCATGATCACGTTCATGCTCGTCGTCTTGGAAGAGCGTCTGCAGCGTGCTCACGAGCGAGGCCGTGCACCACACCAGGCTCTGCACGGGCATGGTCTCCATCCTCCAGTGCACGCCCACGAACAGACCGAGGTGGTCGGAGAGGTGGTCTGCTAGGTCGTAGAGCGCAGACGCGTAGGGCGCATCCACGGGGAAGAGTGCATCAACCGGAGAACTAAAGGCTTATACAAACCGTACCATTGTAAACTATGTTAGCAGTGAGGAACTCATCATTCCATTCTGAGAATGATAGTAGAGTCGAGTTAGTGCAGTATATCATTGAGCATGTGCGAACAGGTCGATGCGGAAGATGATCCCACCATTAAAGCTCGTGATGTGGTGAACTGAAGATGGACTGTGTTGACGTCGTTGAGCGCGTGACTGAAAAGTACGAAAGAGTGATTTCAACGCAGAGAAAAAATGAGCGGATCTCTACACTGGCACGGCAACACAGAAAGTGAAAAAGAAATACACAACAGAGGGAGAACGCAAAGCAAACATTAATTTCGCACTATTCGACACACTTTCTTGCTCTCTTTTTTGTCTTGCTACCTTTGCAGTTGAAGAAGTTCACCAATGTTTCGGAGGTGCGTGCTTGGAAGTCCTCTATGGGTCAGCGGAGTGCAAAGTCAGTTACATGAATAAGACATGTTTGGTCAGTGAAGCCAGTAAGTTCACCATGAACGATGACGTGCCAGTGCTTTCCGGTGTAAAGGGGCATTGATAAGCATTGCCCGCCGGATAATAGTAGCACGACGAAATGGGGTAATGGGCGACCGCTCACGTAGCTTATTGGCTAGTACTTGCCCAGGGGTGGAAAGGGTGAAAGGAGCTGAGAATAGCTAAGTAGAATGTAGATGATGTAAAAGTGAAGCGTGAGGACGTACATCAATTGAAAAAAAGGTGCTAAACAGGTTCAATGATATCCGTAAGCGCGGTCACGGAAGAGCAACACCGCTGTAGGCACCGTCTTCCGAGGGAGCAAATCCCCGGCCGAAGATGAAGAATTTGATGGAAAGATCGTTGCCAGATGAGAGAGGTAAAAAAACCATCATGCTTCCAGAAACTTGAAGTCTTCGAAGGCACGTATTGAAACGCGCGTCTGTTAGGGACACCGAGGATACCGTGTACAGTGCAGGTGGTGGCAATCGAAGAAGAGCGACGACAATGAGGGGAGCAGAAATGGGGAAAGGAGTGCGTGTTCCCTGAATGGTGCCACTGAGTGAAAAGGAGAGCTGGTATGAAGACGCCTGGCGCGGCGGCGGCGGCCAGTGCACGGTCGGCGGACCGCGATACCCAAGCAGCGCGATGCGACGCTGAGCAGTGCGGAGCGTCGGATATTTCATGCGCTCCTTCAACTTTCAGTAACACGTCGTTCGACGTTTGATGCTCCGAGTCTGCGCATCCAAATGAAAGGGAAACAGCCCGGGGACAAACGGTGCGCCGAGTAGTAGCACCGCACAGCGGGGGTGTCACGCTGGGGAAAAAAGAGCATGAGGGGCATCTATCTGAGCAAAAGGGAGCGGTGGAGACTGCGATAGGAGTGTTGGTGTGCGGAGCAGTGCCGTGCCCCTCACCCGGGCCGAGAGCTTGAGGGGCGTCGATGTGAACGAAAGTGGGTGGAAAGTGCGATAGGGGTGTCGCTGCACAGTCCGCGGAACGTAAAAGGTGTGCAGGAAACAGCCGTCCCGTAGCACAGCTCGGAACGGGATCGTGGCGATGCGTACCTTAGTTACAAACTGTACGTACCGTTGAAGTAGATGGCAAACAATGCCCAGTAGTCCACGAATAAACCCAAGATAAACCCAATACAGGATGGTCTAAGATACGAGTCGAGGAAATAACGAAGATAGGGGAAAAACTGTTTGTCCGAAACGGCACCGATTATAACTACTAGCAACGAATCGCCAACTCGATCACATCCATAAGTGCCTGAGAAGCGAGGCCTGGGTGCTAATAGATTCTGATGGGAACGTGCGCCCTGACGTCGTCGTGACCAGCCAAGATGGCAGAAACATCAAGTCATTCCACAAAAATATATAAGAAAGGACTAGGTACGTTCTATCGCCGCCACGCTGCATAGTAGCAACTAGTAGTAGCAACGGAGTTCTCACCTTGACGGATCCTAGGCCAGTCCACATTAGGCATTATGTCCTTCGACAGCTGCACCTCCCCTTGAACAGTCCGCCAGGACCGGTCCGCGACGACTCCATTACCCATGGACGTTTCGGGAAACCGGCGACTACTTCTGTCTGCAGTTCGTAAGACAGAAAGTCCAGGGGGAGCTCGGCCGAGAGCGTTTTTCTGATGGAAGGAGATTCCTCCTGCGTAGGTAGTTGCGACGGCGACCTGATTGATCGTTTGGCATCGAGCAGGAGCGGCACCGGATTCTACCCCCTCACCCGGGCCTTTCAT
>JBBPNG010000352.1:0-25552 GCA_038091095.1 Leccinum incarnatum
ACAGAATGTGAGTTGTGGATTGTGGAATGTGCCAGACAGTGGTGATGCTCATGATGCCATGTCTATTTATTCTGCTCTGGACATGACAGTTTGTGAGTTGTGTATTGTGGAATGCACCAGAGAGTGGTGATGCTGATGATGCCATATCCATCTATTCTGCTCTGGAAATGACAGTTTGTGAGTTGTGCATTGTGGAACGGAGAGTGGTGATACTGATCATGTCATGTCAATTTATTTTGCTCTGGAAATTACAGGCTGTGAGTTGTGCATTGTAGAATGTGGCAGAGAGTGGTGATGCTGATGATGCCATGTCCATTTATTTTGCTCTGGAAATGATAGAATGTCAGTGGTCCATTGTCCAATGTGCCCTCAAGGGCAATACTGAGTGACATTCATTCATGCCTTCAATGATCTCCTGTCTTATTGATAGTTTGTGAGTTTTTTTTTTCATTCTTCAAACATTTACAATAATAATAATCATATTATCATCATTTGTTCTATTTCCACATAACAGACAGTATGTAATAGATAATTTGATACCTTCTTATCTCATGATTGATTACATTTTTTGCTGTTTTCTTTTTATTTACAGAATGTATGTTGTTTCACATCAATTTATCACCATCATTGTGAAGCACCGACTCTGGGAGAGTGCTAGAACAGACTAGCAAACCAACAACCTATAGGATACTCGGAAACGTATGGAAAGGGGAACGATAAGGGCGTAGCCGTTAGCGTCGGGGATCGTATGCGCGCGGTGCTTACTGCTTTAGAGTCGCAGCAACTTGTCTTGATGCAAGACGAGCGAGGTGGTGAGCGGATAGAAGCTCTGTCGATAGTCGCACAAGTCGCGGGAGGACTTGGTGGGAACAATTAAGACAAGAGGGAAACAATACTAGACTGAGGTAACGAAGTACAAGTGCTACTCTTTATATACCTAGCTAGATGGTGCACGGACCATGACATAACGCCTGCCCTAACCTGTACGCGTAAGTGCTGACTGATGGTGATGTCAGTAGGGCGTAGGGTATGACGTCATGTTGGGGATGACATCATGAGTGACGTCAGGTCACGTGACCTAGAAGAAGAAGAGGAATGATAAGATAAGATAGACGCGTAAGGCGTCTAGATAAGATAAGATAACTCGTAGGGAGATAAGACGGGGAGAAGGAGGAGTGAACCGTGTGGGAATCGAGAGGGTTAGCTAAGGGGTTAGCTAAGCTACGAGAAACGTAACACCGTTGGCATTCGCTTCACCACCATCCGCTGAAGGCCGATCTGCACAACCACGCATGAATGACGCCGGTGACCATCCAGCAAACAATTGGGATGCAGATGCCGACATGGACTTGGAAATTACATTGTCTTAGGGAGTAACAATCACATAACGGTTACGATCTCGGTCTTTCCTGCCAACAACGCGATCGGCACATAGCCACCTCTCCCTCCGCCTCTCCATCTCCCTCGCCTACTCTATGCCCACTCTAGACTTCGTCCAAGCCAGCGTGCCCCCATGATGTCGATGGGGTGTACTTGCAGCATCACGTAGCTATGACATGACGAAGATGGACGCGACGGCCACGAGGATGGCACGCCATGACAGGGCGAAAACCTCATTTCGCTGTGTCATGACATGTCAAACCTCTTTCACCTGCCACTGCATCATCGATGTGAGGACCAACGCAGGTATCAGACAAGATACATACCGTTTACCCATCACAGGTATCGGACAAGATACATACCGTTCACCCATCACAAGACACCGAATTGTGTGAGAACACTAGAACGCCTGTGAGGAGGAGGAGAGGATATGAAATGGCTACGACATGGGAGAAGACGATAAGAATGGTGGGACTACGACGAGGGTTTATATACCTGAGGAGAGTACCTTCACGTGATAACGAACGATGACGCATGTCGTAAGTATTTCGTCTGATGCCGAGTAAAGTGTTTTCCTCACCGATTGGCACCGGCTAGGTTTTGGTTTTGCCGATGTGACTGACTTCAGTTACATTCGCCGAACTCGGATGTAGATACCGCAAACTGCTCATAAAATGGCCTGCAGGTTGCAGTCGCTCCTCTCTTCTCGCCGTGGCCTGTCACGGTCCCCATTGTCATCCTGGTTTCCGTCCCGTCCCCGTCCCCGTCCCTGTCCACCCCCGACCTCGCCGCCTAGCGTGCAGGAATGACTGCACAATGTGCAGTCATTGTGCAGTTATTCCTGCAAGCTCATCATTCAATCATTGGCGATCGTCAGACTAAATTATTGTTGCCATGGATACTATTATCAACCAGAAGCGTTGGAACGAGGGCAAGGACAAAGACAAGCTCTACTGCGTCTACGTTGGAAGCTTACCCGGGCCCCGGTGACGTCCTCTACCTCCATTCCCGTTTGCCAGAGCGTTCTGCAAAGATGAGTGAAAGGTTCGGTGATGAGTCTCGGCCAACATTCCTACTAATGTCAGCAGATTCAGTTACTCAGTTCGCCATCCATTTACCCCGGTGATGTCTTCTACCTCCATTCCCGTTTGCCAGAGCGTGTTGCAAATATGAGCGAGAAGTTCGGTGGCGGATCCCTCCGTATAATTGGAGCCCAGGGAGGTGATGTCTCGGCCTACATTCCTACTAATGTCAGTGGATTCAATTACTCACTTCGCCATCATTTTAGCGTGCTGCCAAGATGAGCGAGAAGTTTGGCGGCAGATCCCTCCGTATGATTGAAGACCAGGGCGGTGAATGTCAGTGGGTTCAATTACTCACTTCGCCATCATTTTAGCGCGCTGCAAAGATGAGCGAGAAGTTCGGTGACGGATCCTTCCGTATGATTGAAGTCCAGGGCGGTGATGTCTCGGCCTACATTCCTACTAATGTCAGTGGATTCAATTACTCACTTCGCCATCATTTTAGCGCGCTGCAAAGATGAGCGAGAAGTTCGGTGGCAGATCCCTCCGTATGATTGAAGTCCAGGGCGGTGATGTCTCGGCCTACATTCCACATAATGTCAGTGCATTCAATTACTCACTTCGCCATCATTTTAGCGTGCTGCCAAGATGAGCGAGAAGTTCGCCGGCGGCAGATCCCTCCATATGATTGAAGCCCAGGGCGGTGAATGTCAGTGGGTTCAATTACTCACTTTGCCATCATTTTAGCGTGCTGCAAAGATGAGCGAGAAGTTCGGTGGCAGATCCCTCCGTATGATTGAAGTCCAGGGCGGTGATGTCTCGGCCTACATTCCTACTCATGTCAGTGGATTCACTTACTCAGTTCGCCATCATCTTCACAACCTCTGCCTCATGTTATTTCTATCACGGACGGTCAAATCTTCTTGGAGGCTGAGCTCTTCTTCCGCGGCATCCATCCTGCCATCAACGTTGGTCTCTGTCTCCCCTGTCGGTTCGGCTGCCCTAGACATCAGTCATCCTGCCAGCTCGTGCTGATGTGACTGAATCGATCGTCTTCGTGAGTTAGTTCATTCGTTCGCTCTTCCCCTACTACAGACTCGTGCTTGCAGAACAGCGCGCGCCGTGATCGTTTTAACTTCGGCAAGTTTGCCGGCGAAGATCAATGCATAGTAAAGGCGTCATGAGTTGTCTGTTGACGAGTTTCCGGTAAGTTTTACCGCATTGTTTTCAACCTTTCCCCAAGACAGGTTTCTTCCTTGGACTATAAAATTACCTCCTGCGCATTGTTTCCTCCCTCAATATCTCCACCTCACTTCGTTTACACTGCATCTACTTTGCCGTTGATCATCATGCCTGGCGTCGCTTTTACCGAGGCTCAAACTAAGGTCTTGAGTTCTGCAATTCAAGATTACCAGCAAATTACGGGCAAAGATCATGTTGCCGAAAGGGAGAAGCTGATTGCTGATCTTGCATTGCAAGTGAGTACTGCTGATGAGCAGGAGGATGAGGAGGGAATGACAACAATTAGGGGTGTAAGTTCATTTCAAGTTCATTTCTTGACAAAGGTTAATCTCAATGGTAGTCGGTCAAAAATTGGCTGTCGGCCAATGCAAGAGAGCCTCGGAATGAGGCAGAATTCTTTAAGACAATTAGTTGGTACTCTGTGTTTGTGGATAAGATGGCGGAAGAGATTCGGTCGGCAACTGCGGAGCTTACCGATACTCGCCCTGGTTCGAAGGAGTACATCACTTTCCACCGAAAAGCAGCTACGGATATGGCGAAGCAGTTGACAATGGAAGAGGTCTCGGCGTACGAGAAGATCGCAGAGGATTGGAATGGTCAAGGTGCACCTTCGAGAATCCAGCAGAAGTAAGTGTTCGAATAACCGGTCGTGCAGGAAACTGATTTCTTGAATTAGGGAACGGAGCCGGCATCTTACTCAGTTTTTCAAACAGCTTAGCCAGACCCTGTGGAGACGATTCGGCATCTGGATGGCGATGTTTTGGGGTTGTGAGGACGAGGACAGAAAGATATATCAGTCTTTGTGAGTTTCATTTTCATTTTGAAAGTATGGCTATTTGACAGTAGATAGCACCGACCACAATGACAAACATGGCCATGCGAGGAGGTTCGCCGAACTATTCCCTGAAGAGTTTAAGGGAATGAATGATCAATGGGGGAAGTATCTTGCACGGATATACAATAGTGAGCAATCATGTTCTTTCAAATGTGCTGAACCTCATTCTTCTTAGATGAAGCAGGAGAGACCACGGAGAGACCTTCCGCACCGTCCATCACAATCGGAGACGAAGGACAGCCTTTGCTTCCGGATGTCGATTTTGGCGAGATGAAACTGCATGATATGAAGACGTTGCTGCGAGAGTATTTGACCAAGTGTTTCCAACGGAGCACCGGCGACCGCAAAGCCAAGATTCCCTGGGGGCAGTTACAGATCGAGCCGCATAGATTCATCGATTCTGAGGCAGAGTATCTTCCGCCTGGGATCACTCTGGTCGATCCATCACACCTGAGGCAGATACCTTTGACTCAGATCCTGAACCATCTGAAGGATCGGCAGGATGACGATAGCGGTGGTGTGGTTTTCGCATTCAAGGCGGGATGTAGGAAAAGCTCTGAAGACCGACTAACGCCATCTGGGAGAAGGAATGTATCGCACTCACGCTCGCCAAATGGACATCGGCGTGTTTCGCAATCACCGACATCATCATCCTCACTAGTTGACGATGAGACACCTCGCCAGGCACCATCGCGGTCAAGAGCAAGATTTTCGTCGCCAGACTCAACAACACCCGCTGAGGAATTTCCCCAGGACATATTGCCTGTGGCTCGCCACCAATCGCAAGAAAGACCGAGAACACCGTCATTGAAAGGTAAAACCAACATGACTGGATGTCTTCGCTATAGGCTGACTTGTTTAATCAGTTGGACCGCCAAGAGGGGCAAAGAAACTGAAGAATGCTACTTCAAATCAGTCGTCGTCTCCAGATAGCGAAGAACTTCCTCGTAGGGCGCCATCACGATCAAGGCTAGTAAGATTTTCGTCGCCGAGCTCAACACCACCCCCTGGGGAATTTCCCCTGGACAGCTCGCCTGTGGCTCACCGCCAATTATCAGCAAGACAGACAACGGTGCCATTCAAAGGTAAATCAGCAAGATTGAATGTCTTCGCTATAAGCTGACTTGGTCACGGCGAAAAAGAGCATGAGAAATAGATAGAATTGTCATATACACCTTCTGTTCGCCATAAACTACTGTTTCGAATTCTCATATGACATCTCTTCGCCATAAAATACTGCTTCAACTCGATGAACCACTTCCTCCTGGAGCCCAGTCGGCAGGCATGGGCAAAATAACTGTGGGACTGTACGCTATGATTCATCAGTTCGCCGACCTTGTGATTGAACGCTAGTAATTCGTTATCTGAGTCCGCTTGCATGGACACTGTCTTCATGGCGGTTACATCATGCACTCAGTCATTTTGTTGAGCTGGTCAGCATCCATCGGAGGGAGAGCCTGATAATCATTGTCATTCGTATATCTCACTCGCTTTAAGTGCTTTCATACCTTGCTTGACTTTTTCTCATTTACCCTGGGTTCCGATGCCGCAGCAGGCCCTTCTGGCACATCCACATCCATATCCATTGACTCGAGATTCTACAGCTTTCGTCAGTGTTCCAGTCATTGATCTGACCACTCAGAGCACTCACTATCACCGGCAGTTTCTTGCTCCCTTCGGGTAGGGATGGACCAGGATGAATTGCCTGATATGAGTGTCATTGCAGTTTGCGGTATGAGACTGATTATCCTTACCAGTTGCCGAACATGATCGTGTTCAGAAGACTCGTCCTGGGCTTTCCCCTTTCCTTTCAATGCCTTTGGGTTGACCTTCTCTGGTAAGTCTTCCTTACCCTTACCGCTGCAAGAATTTAAGTGTCCCCAGCTTTTTGCCGCGTGGATGACCTCACCATCAGCATCTATGATATCGGGGAGGTCCTCTGAAGCGCTGCACTTTACTTTACGATTTATGCAGGCCTTGCAGGGCTTGATCTTGTTGAGTTTGAAAAAGGAGACTACACAAGGCTGATCCTTGGTTCTGCAAAGATTACATCCCTGTGGTCGATGAGCAAGTTGTCTATGTCGTAATAGAGAGCCCTCACTGGTCTGAATTGCATTCCTTCAGCCGTATCAGCTGTGACCTTTCGCCGTTTTTTTAGTTTCTTTGAGGTGAGGAGTTGGTAGTTGGTTGTCCAGGTTCATGTTTCCCTCGTCCTCGGAGTCATCCCAGGAGTCAGAAGGGGAAGGACGCTTTATACTGCTCACATTTCTTGTGTGGAGATATACCGGAGGTGCATTTCGAGGTGCAATGGTGGTCCTTGGGGGGACCTCGGCAACATGTTTGCCAGGCAGGTTCGACGGCGGTATAGCAGGGGCAAGGGGGACCTTGGTGACACGTTTGCCAGGTAAGTTTGGCGGCGGTATAGCGGGTGCAGGTTGGAACGTCGTCCACCAATGGGTTGAGATGTCAAGCAAATGGGTACTGCCCGGGATGGCAGAGTCTTCAATAATCAAGTCTTGCCAAACACACTTTTGGAGGTTGAATGTGTTGACAATCGGGGATTCGGTCAGAAGTTCGTCCAGTGAGATTTTGGTATCGGACTTCAGCTGGAACTTCATGGCAAGTGTCAAGACTATCCGAGGAATCTTCATATCCTTGACTTCTCCTCTTGTGAAACAATCACAGGCTTTGTCCTGAAATTTCTACTTCAGCTGTTGTTGGTTCCCATGAGTCAGCATACTTACTACTTCCTCAGAGATGCCGAGAATCCATTGCCTCTTGTTTGACTTGTCTATCCTGGTCATTTTCATCGCTGCTAGGATGCGAGCAGCACGGGTATACAGTGTTGTTTGTCGCACATTGGAAGAAGACATGGCGGATTTTAGAATTCACCGATGGAAAAAGTGTTCAGTGGTTGGAGTGATGGTCGTCGGTGGATTGATGTTTCACCGTTCGCCACTTTAAATAGCTTACGAAAACCACACATTGGCGAAATATGTTCAAATCCGAGTACGTACAGGAATTACGAATGTTCGCCGCTGTGAATAGCTTAACAAAATAATACTTCGGCATAATAAGTTTAAAGACTAGTATATACTAAGACTAAGGAATTACGTGTTGGTATGGTAATTGAAACCCTGCCTAGTTAAAATGAGCACCCACCAGATGACTCAGGGAGTCCAAAGATACCGCCATGGCAGCCGATCCAGGGTAATTAAAGCATGGTGTTGTTTTGAATAACTGAACATGTTCCAGAAGCTGTTGCAAATTCATTTCCTGACCTTGCCCTTGAGTTCGAAGCCCCTCCAACTCCACATGAATCCAGCAGCGCTCTGTGCCAACAGGTTCAACAACTTGGCGAAGATTTGCAGTGATTTGTATGTTTGCGCTAACTCTTCGCCGCCTATCTTCTCTGCCAAACTGTTTTGCTGTTCGACTATGGCAAACAGCATGTCAGAAGTTTCAGCGATGCACCACCACAGCTTGGCTCGTCGTTCTTTTGCTTCCGACAGCTGATATCTAAGGCGCTGAATTTGCCTAAAAGAAGTTCAGCACAGCCTGTGGCGAAATTGGATAAACTAATACTTGCTTGAATGGTGAAGGCATGGCGATATGGAATTTTCGAACCTGGTTGTAGCTTAATTATCTCTCAAAGCATGACGTAACAGCAGACAAAAATAAAAAAATAAACCCTTCACACTTCGGTATCTCTCAAAGTGTGACGTAATAGCAAACCAAAATAAAAAAAATAAACCCTTCACACTTCGGTAACATTCTGTATTGGGAAACAATAGATTATTGGAGATTATTGTGCAAGTGTGGACACTGTGGAGGCTTTCCAAGTGATTCACCACAACATTTGTCTATTTTACCGCTGAGCATGGCCACCGAAAATTCTAACATCGCTTCCCAACTTCCAGCTACAGTCAAGGTGGCTGCTCTTTTACAATCAAACCTAAATATGACGACATCCCATCCTTCGCCATCCCCACCATCATCCCAGGATCTCCTGGGAAGCCTCCTCTCGTCAGATCTGAACTATGTAGAAGCTCCACCCCGTGCTCAACAGCACCTACCTTCTCCACACCAAGTTTCAGAAGGAGTCGCACTCAAAGATTTACTCCATTCAGAGCTCAACTCATTGCCGGTCCCGCAATATAGGCGTCCCTTGCCTCGCTCAAATTCCAACACTCAGTCAAGCGTCGCCATCTCAAAGAAGCGTATGCTGGATGAACTCCTGGAATCTGACCTGAATCAACCCTGGCCATCGCACTCCCCATCCCCTGGCTTAGAACACATCGCCAACCGTCCCAGGATCCTTTCCACACCGGTGGATATGTCCTTGCAAGAGCAAAGGACATTGAACGCTCTCCTCGACTCCTGCCTGTGAGAGTTTGGTCGAAGACTTCTTGGTGATTCTTGCAAAGAAAAACCCCTCATGGTGGGCTCCAGTTGTGTAGATGTCAACGGGGGTGACATGGTATGCAAGGTGTTTGTCCAAGGGGCTCTTGGAGGGGATGCAGGAGGTGGGAGACAATGTCTGGGCATCTGAGACGACCAGAAAACTAGTACCGGCAATAGTCCGGTACAGAGCGGACTGAAAAGGGGGCGGACTGGCATCGGTCCGAGGCAGAATGAGCAAGGAAATGGCGAATGAGGGCCGGAGTGAGACGAGAAGGGACGAGATGTCCTACAAGCTGGACGAGTACGAGACGAGGATTGGTGTCGGCGAGTCACGACGACCAACTGGAGACGAGGCAGGACGAGGCAGAGCGGACTGAGTCGTTGGCGAGGTTACAACGATGATGGAGATGAGATAATGAGTTTTTTTTACGCGAGTGTGATCCAGCGACTTGTACGAGAGACAAAAGATCATAATATTTGATGGCACGAAGGCGGATATAAAGGCACCTGGCAGTAGCCGAGGTGCTTACTAACTACTCGAGGATCAGTCCAGAATGAGAAAGGATCTACGAAACAAACGGTGACAAGACGAAAGCAGTACGTAGCAATAAGAGTGCATGGGAATGATGAAAAAGAGTAAGTAGAATGAGAAGGAAACGATACTGGCAGTATATACGAGAGGACGAGTGTAGTCCAGCGGGAGTCCGGTTGGTCCAATGAGCGGACTGACTTACCGTGCACACGGACAAGGACGGGACTGGCGGGATAGGAGCTATACCCACACAGAGAGCCTGTGCTCTCTACAGTGTGATCTGTCCTGAACCAAGAGGTGTTGAACCTCGATCTGTTTCATCATCTCCTTGATCCTCGTCACCCAAATAAATCGGTTCTTCCATCTCTTCACTATGAAGTGATTCCTCTTCTTCACGAGCTAGTCTTTCGAAGTATTCTTCTGCACAATGATCTCTATAATGTTGGGTATGTCTCTCCAACCAAAGATTTTTTGTCTTTCTTCCCTTGATATTTTTTCCTCTTGATTATCCTCATCCAGAATGGAATCCCAATAGAATTTCCTATGTTGTTTTGGATAGTTGGTATCTTTATGGCAAGTATACCACATGCCAGTAGGAAGTTCTGTGAAAGTATTGGGTTCTGGGTTTTTTGTAACCAATGTCTCGATACACTCAAAATTTAGTGTTGGAAAATAATTAGGATTAACTATTTGAGGGAAAGATGCATCTCGGATCCCATTTTCTAATTTAGGAGCCAGAAACCAAAAATAAGAAAGATCGAAGTAAGGAGAAATTTTGGCATGGAGGAGAAGAGAAAGATGATTAGAGTACAAAATAATTGAATTCAGGTTCATATGGTGCTGCTCTAGCCTTTGCAGCCTTTTGGATGCATAAAGGCCGAGTTGTGGAGGTAGAGGCCACTGGGGATGTAAAGACATGTCCTCAATGAGGTGCCTGTATGCCAACATCCATTTTTGTTTGTCTCCTGGGACTAAAGTCCACAGGACCTGGAGTTCGTCTGTCGAAAGGTAAGACATCGTGAAGGGTCCCAGATACGTAATTGATATCCTCGTAAATGTCTGTGTGAAAAATGGTAGAGTCAGGATCTAAACTAATTTCCTGTGAAGTTCAATCTGGTATAAGCAATCATACATCCAGTCTCTAGTGGAGGGATCAATAAGAAGAGAAGCCTGAACTAAAAAGAAGGTGTTCTATGGATCCTCCAAGAACTTCTGCTGCTGCACATGGTCAAATTCTGTGTTCCATTCCTGTATAGTGGGGATTTCTCCCCGAGCATACCATCCTACCATTGTTTTTGACTCAAACTCCTTTGGTAGGAAGTTCGGAAATACCATTGAGTGGTGTAGCTCCACTGATTGTTGAGAATTGGTGGGAAAGTGATGGTTATGGAACATCTTGTATCCTTGCCAGTGGATAAGAGAGTTTTTGATGAAGTAGTCCTCGTAGTGTTGTGTGGGCAGAGCCCATCCAATCAAAGTGAGTAATGAATATAAGTGTTCCCCTTGGAAAGAGAATGTCTCAGCGCTGTTACCATATTTCACTGGAGCCAGCCAGGTAAGAGGGGGAAGCTCCAGTTGTAAGAAAAGAACCGGGGAAAAGAGGCGCTGGTATTCAATAGTGAAGTCGACATGAGGTTTGAAGGGAATACAAGTGCACCAGGCAAGCTCATATGTGACTGGCCAATAAGCTGGGTCAGTCCAGTCAACAGTGTACCATTCAAACGCACTTTCGAGCGCCACCATTCCCTTGGAAATCTCTATGGTGACTTCTTCGGCGCTCACTTCATATTAGACCATGTCCGCTAAGTTGGCTTGGAGGTGCGGGACAAGGTGAAAAGGGTTGGGACGAATCTTGTCAAGACTGTAGGGAAGTTCCAGAATTGGAGCCATTGGCAGTTGGTGTAGATGGAGGTGTAGGAGGTGTAGGAGGAATGGAAGTAGGAATAGGGTGGATTTGAGTAGAATATGATTCAAGTTCTGTTATGGAAGAGAATGTTCCTGGTTAGAACAGAGTTGAGGAGGATGGAATAGGTCCTTTGAGGAATATGAGCTCATTTGAATCGATGATGAAATCAGAGAGTCCTAATGATTTTAGGGTAGATATGACTGAGCTGAAATCAAGATCGTTGTCTGTCTTTGTTTCTTCAGTAGGTACTACTGGAGGAATTACTGGTGTTTGTGGTCAGTATTCTGTTGTAGAAGCACTGTCCCAAGGTGTAGGTCCTGTATACCACCTGTTTGTATCAGTTTCAGTATCCCCTGAAGGTCTCGGAACTGATGAATCAGGTCCAGAAGAGGAAGGTGTGGTGGTGGCCTGTTGGGGTTGAAGGAGAGCAAGACCTGTTGTGGGATGAGAAGAGGGTCGACAAGTTCTTCTGTAATCTCTGAAAGATCTGGTGTTTCTTGTTGCCTGAATTTAATTCTCTCTAGCGAATTGTTGGTTCATATAGAGGAAAGTAGGAAAGTGGAAATGGCAGTTTCGACAGATGGAAGCAGAGAGACAAGGTCGTCCACAGTCTGGACACTTGAGGAAAAGAGAGTCGTCGAGAATGATGAGATTGAAAGGACTGAGAGCGAGGAGGAGATGGGATGAAACATTGGTTCCTAGATTGGAAGGATGGAGCAGGCTGTCCAAGGACTTTGCGCCTACCAGGTGGAACATAGGTCTTTCGAGGTCTGGAAAGACCTGAGGAAAAAGACTTGTCAGTACTCTGTGGAGTCTGATGGCAATGTTCCAAAAAGGAAAGTTGTTGATTCATAGCAATCCACTCAGAGCACGTGACATGAGTAGGCATCAACACAGGTATGGAGTCTCTGTGTTATATAATTGACAGAATACTCTGGGTCAAGATGGGGCGAATAACCTTTAGAAATTATATGCTTCTAAGTGCACAGCCAAGGGGTTCAAGTATAGAACCAGAGGAATGATAAGGGAATATATCTCTAGTAGGAAACTTACTAGGAATGAATGAGTGATTGATATGAAGTAACTTGAGAGTAAATTGAGAGTTGCTGATGAGAGTATGAGAAAGAAGTATGTGGAAAACAACTTAGATTGAATGGATGTCTAAGTCTATCTTATATACTACATGACTTGTTTGTACATGTTATGGTATATGGAATGTGGTGGAATGTTCTGTAAGAGTGTAGCCAATAGCGTATAAGACTCTATACATGATATGTAAGCATCAAGTCATATCTGAGTCATATGTACTGCGGATGAGTCATAATGAGTCATGATCAGTAAGCTGATCAATAAGCAAAGTAATGTATGAGTCATCATAGAAAATGAATGAATAGTCAAGAAGTAAGTTCTAGACCGATGACTAAACAATCTAACTCTGATTATTTCAACAGTTGCCATCGTTCCCACAGCATTGCTCGGTCTTTGTGAATTCTCTGTACACCAGTGCTGGTATGTCTATGCACACTCTTACATTAATATACATGTCTGACTGAGGCGTTCTAACAGGTCACTGCTCGCATCAATCACCCAACCACTGAACAACGTCTTGTCATTCGTCATTGTCATCGCCATCGTTCCTGCGGCATTGCTCAGTCTTTGTGAATTCTCTGCACACTGCTGGTATGTCTTTTACATTAATGTAAATATATGTCTGACTGAGGCATTAGCCTATTTCAGTTGCTCGCATTGTCACATCTAGTTCACTCCGGTGCTTTCCCTCTAGTGCTACTAGTGCTCTGCGACTTCGGCCTTCCAGCACACAGGTTTCATACTTGGCTGCTCGCTGCTACAGACTCCATATCTGAGCAGTCTTGACAGACTTTGTGTTTGTCTACGAGAGCCGTTCAATCTGCGATTGCACCACACTTTCTATTCCTGTCACCTCAATTTGCAGTCCTCACTCTACACAATTCCTGTCTTCCGCAATGTCTTCTTCTGCCGCTCCTAACCCTGCACCCGTCTTCCAAGTCGGAGGAAGCCATCTTGGCGGTGAGTTAATTTGAAAAATGCTACATGACAAACTATTGAGCTCATTTTACTAGAATTCAATGCTCATGATGCTCTCTCTTTCACCTATTGTCCACCGAATGCCATCTCATCCCCCAATGCCGACTGGATTCCAAAGCCATTCGTGGATGGGAACCTGGTCATACAGGACCGGGCAGATGGCCGCTATGGAGTAGTAGACATTTTCCAGTGGCCTCAAGTCTTCAACCCCCGATATCCTTGGTCGGTCGTGATCCCCTGCAAGTGTGATTATTGGGAAACCAAGCCAGGCCGTCCAACTATGCTCTGGGCATGGTATGATCTGAAGTTCAAAGACTTTCGGCAACTACCTGGTTCGTCTCTACCCATTGGATTCTTGAAGGAGTCTCTCGATGGTTTGCGGCTGCTCAATGTCAAGACCAAGATATGTTTTGCGCAATACAAGTTGACAAACTGTCCCGACAGAGAAGGGGACCAAAGCTTGAGGCTCATGCTTCATGTACACTCCGCACTCAACCATCTGGAATGCTTCTCCTTGACCTGGCGCAACAAAGTTGTCACCTGCGTTGCGGAGTACCAGCGAGTGATGCTGGACATCTTAGTTTACTTCGACTACTACGAGATCATCCAACCCAAATCTGACAAACCCATTTACCCTTGGCCCAACATCAATAACCTCTGGATGGGCACATTCACTCACGAGCATCAAGTTGGTAAAATGCTTTTCCGAGCCAGCGTCCCTGTCTGCCAGTTCATTTGATCAGACAAATCAATCACCAAGGCCACCATCATTTGGCACCTCAGGCCCATGGAACCGCCAAAAGTTGTTACCAACATGTACATGGATTCCATCACTGGTATCCTCAAGGCTTTGTCTGTATGGTACTATTCTGGTTCCAACAGCATGCAGCATCAGTGCACTTGCCAGACTTGCTAGTACAAGGAGGAGCAAATGGAGGCATATGATGCATTGGTGGGGAGCAAGGGATCACAGCCGAAGGATACTCAGGATCTGGGCCCATCAACCCAGGCAGGTTCAACAGGTACCATCTGAGGCATAAGCAGAACAACGACTCAAGCTTGTTCCAGTTGGGAGGTGCACAAGAGCACTATGCAGCCATGTCAGTTTTTCTTATATCTATTTTATTGACCATTAATTATTTAACTTATTGACTGGTTTGTATAGATTCAACCTCAAGCTCTCGTGGTGCCTGTAGTGACAATCAGAGCAAGTGGATCAATATGGACCACCTGTTGTTATTTTTCTGATACAGGTCTTATGGCACTGCTATGTCGGCATGATTGTGTTCTATGGCTTGTCAACATGACCTCTGCAGGCGAAAAACACTATTATGCCCTTGCTTTGCTTCAGGAATTCATCCAGCATATTCCTAGTGATATGACTGTGGGTCTACTTTATGACATTGGATGCTAGTTGGACCACAGTTTCCAGAAGTACAAGTATTTTGAGGAGCCAGTACTCTCTCACTTCCAGTTTTCTATATCAGTCTTTCATGCATATGGACATCAATGGCCATGTCAAGTTGTTTATCACCCTCAAAAACGTCAAGGCTTTGGTTTATAAGATGGAGAAGGATGTGAGCGTTTGTAGAGTGCTTTGAAGCATTTGATTGCTGCATTGTGTGTCTCAAAAGTGAGTGTCTATCATTATATTGCTATTGACTGCTTATTGATATTTCAATAGTATCACCAGTGTTTATTTGTCCTGGACATGCAAATATGTCACCTTAATAACAAATCTCTTGAAGGGTTTGGACACTGGCTGGCTCGCAGATGGGGACACTGTCAAAAGAGATTGCAACAGGCTACTGAGGGTTTAAGTAAATGTGGTATAGAGGAAGAAGAGCTGTGGGAACAATGGATGGATCAAGTAAGCCATGAAACAAAACCTAGAACAAGTATGTCAGCTTTTCCCCCATTCTGAGATGGATATTTGGCTAATGAATATTCTAATAAGATCAATCAAAGACAAAGGCAGAGGAGAATTGCCAAAATTCTGGAACTGGAAAAGCTTCTTGCTGGTCATGCTGCAAGCATTCATACTTTGGAGGTTCAACTTATGGCAAATCAAGTGGATGATATTGTTTCATTTCAGCTTGAGATTGCTGATGCTCAAGCACAACATGACAAGTTGCAAAAGTCTATCCAACAACATCGTGCAGCTCTAGGAGTGGATGTCAGTGCTCAACTGAGTCGTCTGTGAGGGAATAAATACCTTCAGATGCGTATGAATGCACTGGCATTGAAGACATGCATTTGAGATCATCTTCATAGTCGCAAATTTGAGTTGGAGAGAATAGAACGTGTTTTTTTGTCAATCAGCTGGAGGTATACAGTTCTTCAATGTGTATAGTGAAAATTAGTAATTTCTTTTCTCATTGCAGAGCAACATCTTCACACTCATATTGAAGGAGTCATCAAACAACATGAACCAACTCTTCATTGTCTGGTTTCTATGTATAATGCTCTTTGTGACACACTTGCTTCATTGATTCAGCAATATAAGACAGTACAAGGTGCTGTTCCACCTCTGCCCATTTCACGTGATGGGTTGTACAACCTTGATGTCGATGATGATATTTGGCAAGATATTGGCTTGACTGATGGAAGTGGAAATCCCCCACAATGGTTGGCTGATGAAAATGTGAGAATAGGAATTCAACATCTCTTGGAATATTATTGCTGTAAAGAAGAAATGGAGAGAATACATCAAGAGAGAGGAAATCTTCAGGAATGGCTGAGAAGTGAATGGGATGCAATTCAAGAAGTGCAGGCTTCATGTGGTATGTGGTCATTCTTCAAATAAAAAATCATTTAATTGTTTGATGGAAACTCAAGATAATGATGCTGGTATGATCTATCAGCTGGAGCTTAAGGAGAAAAAAATATTGCATCTTGCAAAAATATGGCAAGCTTACATATCAGTGGGTTATAGGAACTCTCAGATGAGTGGATCAAGTCAGAAAATCAGACTTTGCTTCATGTGGAAGAGAACACTGAAGATCAGCTCTTGGATGAGGACAATGATGGGTTATATCTTTATGATGAGGATAAAGATGTGGAGTTGTTGGATGCTTTGGAGGATATGAACTTTACAGGAATGGAGCTGCAATCAATGACAAAAACTAGGGAGTTGACTGAGTGAGAGGATGAAGAAGCACATGACACTGATGATAGTGAGAGAGATAGTATGGAAGAGATGGAGGATATGTATATGGTTTCCTCATCACCCACTCTTGCTGATCGTTATCAGAAGTAATATCTAAAGTATAGATTCTATGACCTATGTATTTATTCTTGACTACTGCTAACTATAAAAAATTGTTGCTGGATAGCCTATCATTGATCATTTAATATTTATCTATCATAAGGCTAGCTGACAATGGGCTGTGGATAAGCTTATGTGTTGAATATTTATTTGTGGATAGCCTGTGGGAGGGACTGGGTAAGTCCATATATTGAATATTTATTAATGGGCTAGCCCATGATGGGCCTTGGGTAAGCCCATGCATTGAATATTTATTTGTGGGCTAGCCTGTGATGGGCCTTGGGTAAGCCCACACAATGAATTTTTATCTGTGGGCTAGCCCATGATGGGTCTTGGGTAAGCCCCTGCATTGAATTTTTATCTGTGGGCTAGCCCATGATGGGTCTTGGGTAAGCCCCTGCATTGAATTTTTATTGGCAGGCTAGCCCATGAGGGGTCTTGGGTAAGCCCCTGCATTGAACTCCTATTGGCGGGCTAGCCCATGAGGGGTCTTGGGTAAGCCCATGCATTGAATTTTTAGTTGCATAATGGGCCTGGGGTAAGCACATGCTTAGTACCATTTATGGATGGACACCATAATGATTGTTGAGATGCACAGAATATTTATTGTGGAGCTAGTGATTTTTGGATTGCATTTAGGATTCCTAGTGTTTGAGATTTTTGATATGCTAGAGTTGAGATCTAAATCACTGAGTATAAGAACCACCAAAACTGTTCAATACAGAATGGAAGCCACAAAGGACCCCTTGATACCCAAGGATTTAATTGGGTATAATTAGGAATCTAACCAGCATCATTTATTCTTTATGATGCTAAAGTTGTCAAAAAGTGGAGCAAAAAAAAGCCAAAAACAGCCAAAAAGGACTCTTGACACTCATGAGCCAACCAATAGGGATTCCCATTGATAGCTATGGGCTTCCTGGTGGTGCTACAGGTATCAAAAAATGGAACCAAAATCCCAAAATCCCAAATGACCCCAGGGCTAGCCTATAAATTGTCAAAACATGCATATATTTGGGCTAGCCCAAGGAAAATGGTTGGTAAACTCAATCAGAAATCTACGGTGGAGCATGGGCTCTCCCACACATGTCATTGGATTAACCCAAGGACATGTCAGGAGGGTCTTGGGAGATCAACCTTTAACTACCTAGTAGGCCATATGCTCCCACCAAATATGAAGGACCTAAGGGGTCCCAAAAGTAGGTGACTGAAGTGAATCATTTGATATTGATTACCAATCAGTTGATCGTGTTGAGGCCTGAGATATATATGAACTAATTGAGCAACTACTACATATACATGTGTGGGATCAGATGAGCAGAGATCATATATGGGGTATATGAACCACATCCCCCACATGAGATCCATTTAGTTTCATCAATGGACTTCACTTGCATTGAAGTGTTGAACATAAGTGACAAAAGTTGGTATTCATCAGGCAGAAAATGAGCTTTAATCTGGGCAACAAGTGACCTATCACTGGTGCTGAGTATAGCATTGTGTGATAGTAATGCAATTGATCATACCTTCAATACCTTTCTGGGGCCAATCACTTTTTGGGCCAGCCCGCTGCCCAGGGGTTCAATGCTTATAGTCCATGTAGGTGATTGCCAGAGGGGGGGATGCACAGATGGTTTGCAAAGAGTCTACTTTGTTCCCATCATGGTAGAGAAATTGCTGCACACACAAGTACCATACTTGAATTCAATTGAACAGTAGTGGATGACATAGATCTGCAGTCTGCCCAAAACAAGATGATCTGTATGGTGCTCAATATGCTGCAAAAAGAAAATATATGATGAGGCTTCTGGGCATTGGGGACAGCACCACATGCAAGAATATCTGCAATAGTAAAGTAGTCAATAATATGAGGCCCTGGATATGCTCATGTAGTCATGAACTTGAAGAAATGAGGCCTCCAAGTCATCCTTGTGATCCTCTTGGAGGTTGACATTACTGTGCCAAGCCTCAAAGAACATGGCAACATTAACACTAAAACACTTATCTGAACAATCAAGATGACATGTGATTGCTTGTAGTAATTTTGATTGTTGCCTAGCTGAGTGGGGACTTTGATTTCTTGAAAATAGAGTGGTGGGTGCACCCGGTAACTTGCTTTAATTTTGAAATATCTTCCCCAAACCCTTAATACCCTACCATGAGTTGCACAAGGGAGAAACAGAAATTGATTTCCACAGCTGTAATGACTTCAATGCACCCATTTGATGTCGTGATCCCAGGAAAACTTATGAAAATGGTGAAAGGACAGTGGGTGAAGAAACTGTGAGGGGCACAATAGTGGTCAGTTGACCCAAAACAGCTCAGGCTCAACAACACTGTTTAAATGCAACACTCTGATGATCTTCAGAAAGATGTTAAAGTCCTGCAGAGAGCACTTCTCCAATGCTTGTTGGATGGCCCAGAGTGTGTCTGAACTGACATTAGTAGAATGAAGAATTGAGTTGCCAAAGTTTTCAGATGTTGCTGTCATGAAGGGTGACATTTTGGGATTTGTGCCTGTCATGAGGCATAATTTGGGCATGTCTGTGTACTTTAGGTTGCCAACAGGGTTGTCCATTATGATGCAATGTGTGCGGCCATCTTCACGGATGCCAAGAGATCAAGGAGCATGATGTATTACAAGGTCTTTCAAGTGAGTCATTGAAGTTGATCTTAATGAATATTTTGAAATTATTACAGCACTGAGAGACAATGATTGATGCCTGTGTGCTCATTGAGTCAAGTGAAGAGTAGAGGGTCATCACAATTGTCTGAAGTACTATACTAGGCTCTACTGGAGGTCAAGGAAAATAATGTAAATATTTTCAAAGTTGAAGTTGATGATGTTGACAAATCTTTCAAAGTTGTTGCAGCACTGAGAGACATTTGATTGAGCCAAATGAAGAGTAGAGAGTAGAGAGTTGGTGAGGTCGTCACAATTGTCTGAAGCACTATAGATCACCTCGCATCTCTATTGTGCAATGGTGGGGTGTCAACGCTACAAGATATCCTGTTTGGAGCTCACTTGCTTGGGACTATCTGGCTATTATGGCCACTTCCAAGTCAGTCTTGAGTGAGCATGCACTTTTATCATCAGCAATCACAATCACTAAATGTCACAATTGGCTAAATAGTGATATTGTTCTTCAATACCTAAAATGTCTCATTCAATGAGACCTTCTGTAATGGCAATACCACTCAATAGGTGGCCTTGGGACTATCCTTGGCGCAAACCAGAGGGACAGGACAGTGGGGACAGAGTGAGTCTGGCCCTTATTGGGACCATTTTTCATGGTCCACTGTCAGGTAAACAGGTGGGCATGCAGATGGCAAGCAACAAAAGCGGGGACTGAGGGGGAAAGAAGTAGTGTAGATGGAAGGTGCCTTTGAGGAAGGTATGAAACCTCCATTACAATGGTCCCAGCATGTGGCAGAGAGATCGCCATAAATACTCAGCATACAACAAATGCCATCACAGCAGTACATATGTCTGAGTATGGAGTACTTCAATCTAATGTTCTCCCAAGAAAATTACTACATACATGAGGAAAAGGAAGCGACCAACAATGCCATCCTGCATCAAAAAATCTCTTTGTTCTGTATATTGCTGTGCAGGTCTGGATAGAGCCGAAGAACTCCCAGGCAAGTCCAGTCTTGACAAACCTATACAGACACTCTTGTCACTGTGGAGTTCTGTAAGGTTCTGGACAGACACTGGGCCAATTCTCTTAGAAGTCCTGTATCTCTGGACCACTGTGACTTTGTGGGATTCTGTGGAGTTTTGGACAGATACTCAATTCTCTTAGAAGTTATGGCTCGGGACTGCTGTGACTTTGTGGGGTTCTGTGGAGTTCTGGACAGACATCCAATTCTCTTGAAAGTTCTGTGGCTCTAGACCACTGTGACTTTGTACAGTTCTTTGAATCCTTGAACAAGCATCCAATTTCTGGAGTTTTTTTGGGACCACTTAGGGAAGATGCAATTCTAAATCTCTGTATAAAGCTGCTATGGCTGTTTACATACACATATATTACTAGATCAATCCATATTCGGACCACACATCATGTGATCACTAATCTAAAGCAACCTAGAGATGATTATGTTGCTGTATTGTTGCATCAATATATTGCAGTGCAGGCCTGATAGAAAATTACTTCAAAAGACAGCATTGTGTGGCAGAAAAAAACCTACCAGCCCTCCCACATCCACCTGGCAAGTTAGTCTGTGAGACGTGGGCCATGACAAGGATCTTTGAGAATGGCCTCAATACTAAGCATAAAAATCTCAAAAAAGACAAGTATGTCTTTGCAGAAAATACCATAAATATATTACCTGTACCATTCAGCAGTGCATACCTGCTGAGCACACAGTTTAGCTATGTGTTGCAATTAGAGATCCACACAAACATGTGATCATGATGAGAAAAACCTCACACCAGTTGCTGTAACAGCAAGATACAATGGGTTGTGGGTATTTACACATTGCAGCAACATATGCCAGGCTGTTGTCCATGGTGTTGTAGTACCCATTTCAGATGCATGCTTGACATTGATGAAGGGGGTGAAAAAAGTCTAATTGTGAACTGGTAGTGCAACTGGCAACTGGACTGGACCGGAAAAAGAACGCAAGACAATATTATGTGTTTAAAACATTGACAACTTATTGTTTGTACATAGCCATGGTAACAGGGGAGGTTTTCCCCTGATACTTGCAAGCATGGCCGCTTCCAGAATGTCGACAATGTAGCTTGCTTCAGAGTGAAACAGTATCTATTGTAGATGCTATTCAGAAGAGTTTGTTTGTTATTGTGCTGGGAGGACAACCATATCATCAGTTCAACCTTAAGTATAAATTCCAAGTAAGTAATATGGAGTCCACTGTGAGTAACAAAAGGAAACAGAACAGAGGACTCCAAGGCTTATGTCTTGTGGCTGTAAATACTGGCAAACAACTGGCAGTCACAATCAGCCACAACTGTGGGAAAAGTAATCACAACTCAAAGAAAAAAAGTGTAGAGGTGTGTAGAGCGACCACAAGGGTCTAGAACCTACCAGGGTTCATTATACCCAATGCTTTAGTAGGGGAGCAGTCACAGCAAGCATGGGATTGAGACACAACTGTTACTTTTGGTGATTTTACAGAGGATTTCATAGAGTTCCCACAGTCATGGCTGATTGTGGCTGATTGTGGCTGCCAGTTGTTTGCCAGTATTTACAACCACTAGACATAAGCCTCAGAGTTCTCTGTTCAGTTTTCCTTGGTGACTCATAGTGGACTCTAGGTCAGTAGCAAACAACATTACAGAGGACTGCTACATTTCTAGACGTGCTTCCAGAACGTTTGTCAGCATTGCTTTCTGAAGTATTCTTAGATGCACAACCAGTTTCAACATTCCCAGGCCTTCCCATCTCCTTGGTTGAGAGCCACTATCCCCTTGGTCTCTCTATACTTCAATGCCAATATTATCCTAGGACTCAGATGAAGTTCATCCTGCATATACAACACTAATTCACCTCCTCAACTCCAAGAATCAATGTTATCCTGATCCTCACAGGACTTCTATGTGACTGGTCAATCCTTATCTCATTGAGTGGACGTATGCTGCATTCTTTGCATCATTCTGGATATTGAGAGACATTGTACATGGCAGGGTTTGGGGTTCATCAAGGGGACTATGATAAGTGTTACAGCTGGCCTGGGCAGGGTCAGATGTAGACTTGGAGTGTGGACAAAGACTAGGGACAGAGGGATAGTAGTTGAGCAAACATAATGTCTGGCGAGACTCAGAGACAAAGGTGCTAAGAGGGGGTCACACCCAAAGAGAGCTGAGGCACTGAGGGACGAAGAGACTAAGGACTTGAGGAATTCGCAGGAGACTCAGAGTGTATTCCAAGTAGCTCTAGCTTAGGGTTACAAAGTGATGACACAGTCTTTAAATACTACTGGTATAGAACACGACGGAATCACGAGGAAGGGATGTATCATCTGCAGCAAGGATGAGTAAGAAGCTGTGGAGGATTAATCATACATCAGTCAAAGATGACAAAACAATGATGAGGCTATGACGAAGCCATGAGTCAGAGGATCAAAAACGAGATAGGACAAAGTTGGAACAGAGATAGGAAAGATGAGGAACAATGATAGGGGAGAAACAGATAATCAGCAATGTGAAACGAGACATGAAATTGTCCAAGATCTATGGTACAAGGTGAAGACAAAGTAAAGGCGATAAGCAAAGGAAAGAGAGAGAGAAAAGAGACACAGAGAGAACTCAGGAGACAGTTATAACAATAAGTCTGGATTAGGTGACCATTTACTTAGAAGACGATGATATAGTGAGTTAGCCTGCATGAAAATGTCAATGAACTGATGCTCCCACCATTCAGGTCTCAAGCTTGACAGATTCCATTTGCAAGAACCTATCTTTGATGGCATAATGCAAATTGTGATTGACAAACCCAAGGTATGGAGCAGAGGCATGAGGATATTGTCCAAGGTGTGCCATGCTTTCCAATGGGAAAGAATATTATCACCTCTATCCTTTACCATAAATATGAGGTGAAAATTTACACATCAGATCCTATGACAGCACTATGGGCAACACATTGAAGGTAGTATCAGGTGAACACTGGTGTTGTCGGCATTGTGAAATCAGTCAATTTCCCCAAGGCCTTGCATCATTATTGTTTGATGAGTGAGAATTTTAAAAAATGTACTGCTCAATGCAGGCCCTTAATTTCTGAAACAACTCACTTGAGTTCCAGATGGAACTGCATGTGATCATAGACAGAAATGACCCCGGCAGCATGCTCGCAAACAGCATAAAGAGGTAACCAGGAGCTGTTAATCGAGTCAGCAAGGAGTTAAAACATTTGATGGTACTACTTGGTCAACCTCAGTCTTGATCTCCAGTTTCAAGGTCTGTGTGGTCAGTAATAATGACAACACATATTGTGACCACAGGCTGCATGAAAGATTTGAGGAGCTGAGCAACCATCGACAGCCATTTCTATACCTAAATCAAATGGAATGGTTAGTGTATTGAGCCCACCTTGAGGATAATAATCTTGCAATTGCAAGCTCCACCAAAGTGCTGTGGACCTTGTCCCTGAGGCCGGCCAGATGGAGATGCACAAGGAGCATGCCCAGACTGAGTATCAATGGCAAGGCCTGACGGTGAGACGTCAACGCACTGACTACTGGTTGCAGAGGAACAAGTTTCCACCATCTTGACAAAGAGAACAAAACTGTTAAATAGAAAGACAGCAGTTAGAATGACAGATAACCGAGAGAAATAATGCTACACACTTGAATTCCGAGGTGGTTCCCTGACCACAACTTCCTCCTTGGCGACACTATGCATTTCCAACTCCACAACCAGTTGGATTTGCTTGCGTTTAGCAGAGCTACTTGTTGTCTTCTTGGCCATTTGGTGGGTTCGAGCGATAACCAGTGAGCATGGAGTGTATTATTGAGGGTTGGCAAGTGAGCAAGTTGTCAACCGAGAATGAGGAATGTGGATGCACCATTTTTTTGGCTCCCCACAACATCAAATTGTTGAATGCCTAGCATAATCTAGCGCATGATAGCGCTAGACGCTCCAGCCCAATGTATATCTGCACCTCATAGCATACATGACCTTATGTTATGTAATACATAGTTGTAGCTCCACTTCAAACCTGCTCCTATGTAAATATATATGCAGCCCTTATGGCGCCACAAATATAACATTTTTCCCTCCCACTTTTGTGTGACCACCAAGCAACTAACCAGATAAGCAGTAGTGTTCCACTCTGCCATTTACATGCCTGCTTGTCACAAATAATCATGGTCAAGATTTGGATGTTGCTTCAACATTGAGTGTCGGAGTTGTCAGAGTCAGTAGTACTAGTGTCACAGCTGCGCAGTGCTGTCATGTCATTGCGAACCAAAGCACTGTCAACATCAATGCAAAGTGATCTGATTGGCCTGAGGGCCAAATAGTGTCAAACACTGGTGTGATTACTGTTAGTTTTTTTTTCTCTTTCTTCATCTACTCACGTTTCTTTCAATAGATATTTTCCCTACATGTCCGAGTCACACTTGGAGCAGACTTATACTTATAATACAGGGGCAAGTACTACTTTATTGTTCAATTCCGCTGACACTTGGAGCATGTTCTTTTAGGTTCACAGTACATCACTTTAAGCTGATCTCAATAGTGAGTGGGGGGAGATTGGGCAATTGGGGTGTGTGGTCAAACTAAAGGTGTGTAACTACTTTACTTTATCATTCTGTTCTGCTAGCACTTGGAGCATTTTTTTAATAGGTTTGCAGCACATTCCATCAGGTGGATCGTTCGAGACAGCACAGGGCGATTAGGCGATTAGGTGTTCAATTACAATACAGGTGAGTACTAGTGCTTGGAGTGTTTTTTTTTAGGTTTGCATAGTACTTTGCTTCAAGTGGATTGTTTGAATCAGTGCAGGGCAATTGGGTATTCCGTGTGCAGCAACTCTATCAAACGAAAGGCGCATAATCTACTTCATTCTTTTTTCTACTGAACTTGTTTTTTTTATAGGACTTGGTTTTTTTTTATGGGTCTCAGGGGCAATCGGGCATGCAGTGTGTGGGCATGCTGGTGCCTCTCCTGCCTGCTTGCAACTATTGGGACTCAGGAGCATCGGGCATGCAGTGTGTGGGTACGCTGGTACCTCTCCTGCACACTCACAACATTTGGGATGCAGGGGCTATCAGTTGTATGATGGTTGATTGTTTTTCCTCATTTAAATTGAAGGCAACCTAGATCCAACAAGGACTATGGCACCTCAACAATCACAAAGACACTGGGAGGGGAATGTGTAGGATGGAGGGAATCCAACCAGAACAAGACTGGCTTGTTCGGTTGCTGCATTCA
>JBBPNG010000353.1:0-25549 GCA_038091095.1 Leccinum incarnatum
AGAAGGAAATACTCCCTGGAAAGTACGAGATCGTGCAAGGCGGATACGGGAAATACCAAGGCACTTGGTACACATTCCACACGCTCTCCTCTGCCCGCCCACTCATTCACTTTGTAGGATTCCGCTCGACCGCGGTCGTGACATTGCCGCGCAATATGGGGTCGCGCCTCTCCTCGTGCCACTCTTCGACTTTACGCCCTCCTCAACCTCCCTTACATCTCTCCCAGCCGCAAATACCGCGCCGTCCCCACGCCCAGTCTCGGCCGCGTCCTCCTTCTCTGCGCCCCCATACAACCAATCCATACTACCCTCTACGTCCATGATGCCTGGCTCCGCACTCCGCCTCCTCAACCAGGGCCGCGCGCAAGGCCTCTTCACCCCCTCCACGTCCGTCCTCGCGCCCTCTAGATCTGCCATCTTCCCCTCATCCGCGTACCAATCTGCCACATCACCTAGCGCGTCTTCCCTGACTCCACCTCCAACACAGCAGTCCCTCAAGAGAGCCAGGTCGGATTCGGAAGTTGTCTCCGCCGTTGCCACCTTCCCGCACCCCCACAGCCTTTCGCAACCGTCCCTCGACGCGTCCCTTGACATTCACCTATCTCTCGAGCAAGACGACGGACCCTCTCCGACCAAGCGGTCTCGCAAAGAGCTCACCCCACAACCTGACCCCTCTCAATTCTCCGCCCCTTCTTCCCAACCTCAGCTCACTGCCTCGATCAACGACGCGCCACCACCGCGTACGGTCCGTTCTCCGCATCCCCTTTCCATGAATGGAAACTCGATTAACGGTGTAGACACCGATTCACTCCCTCTCCGCCTGTCCACCAAACCGCCTCTTCTGCGCGACACGTCCATTCTCAGAGACGCGCGTCGCGTACAGCTCGTGGCGGCCATCTGCCGCCAAGACGATCCAGGTCCTGTCTTTCAATTACTGCGCGAAATCGTCCCGGATCCTTCCCTCCCCCTTGACGTGGATGCGATCCTCGACGACAAGGGTCATTCGGCCCTTCACCTCGCTGCATCGCTTGGGCGCCAGAACATTGTAGAGCAGCTCATCGCTGCAGATGCCGACGTACACCGTGGCAACTTCGCAGGAGAGACACCCTTGATGCGCGCTTCCATCGACACCCATAATTCGGACCAACAGACATTCAATGTCATCGTCCAGGCATTGCATCAGTCTATACGCACCCTTGACACCTCCAGAAAATCTGTCTTGCATCATATCATGTACCTTGCAGGCATACAAGGCCGTGCACTTTGCGCCCGATATTACCTCGATCAGATATTCATGTGGATAGCACAGAACCAGGGCGGCGACTTTAGATCGATCGTCGATCTTCAGGACGAACACGGCGATACCGCGTTGAACATCGCCGCACGCGTCGGGAATCGAAGCTTGGTAAGAACTTTGTTGGACGTCGGCGCTAATCGAATATTGCCAAATAAACTCGGTCTTCGTCCTGGCGATTTCGGAGTGGAGGTCGAGGTAGGTGTTATGGTGCATGACATGTACCGGCCCTCAATTTGTAACCCAGGAGTTGAGCGGTGGTCCTCGGGCGGAGGACTTGTTGGTTTCATTGCGGACCAGTCCTTCTGTGCCAGTGCAAAAAAGTCAGGATATCATCACAGGTGTGCTCCCCTTCTTTGCGGCTGTAGTATTTCTTGCTGCTGACCCGCTCGTAGACATGACGACAATGGTTCAGAGTCTCAGCACCGATTTTTCTGCCGAGATCAAAGCAAAGCAAGACTCACTCGACGTGACACAAGCTCATCTCCGTGCTGCCACTCGGGAACTCTCGGAACAACGAAAGCAGATACAAGTATGGCAAAGTCGACGTGCTGAACTTGACCAGGTACACCAGAGGATACGAAATCTTGAAAAAGCGATTGCGGAAGAAGACAGCTTCGACTGGACAGGCAGGACAGACTTGTCTGGTAGAGACGGACGGGAAACGGCCGGCCCCGCGTTCCAATGGCGGGGGCCGAACTCTTCTATGGCAGGTGTCGCAGGTTCGATGGACATCTCTTTTAGTGTCGAGACGGAACCTCCAATACCAACGACTGACGCTATTGCGAGCTTGGTTCGATTGCGGCGACTGAATCTGTGGCATTTGAGGATGGAGGAGCTGATGGAGGCAAGACTGAAGTCGCTGCAGGGAGCGAGCGCAGAAAAAGAGTACCAGTGTAAGAAGATCGTCGCGCTCTGCACTGGGATCCCCGTGGACAAGGTGGAGGAAGTGAGTCGCTTGGTGGTGGTGAACTCTGAGCGTGTGCATTGTGTTTACGCTTGCATTGCTTGTTCAGATGCTGGAAAACTTGGTGATAGCTATGGAGAGCGAAGCACAAGTGGTTGATATTGTTCGGGTGTCTGGGTTTATGCAGACGGTGCGCCCTATATGATCCGTTCTCCACTGATCAAATACAATTCTCGTCACTGACTCGATCCGCCCCCGTTGTATAGGTCAGGGATGGTGTAATCTAATATGTATGCATATGCGGTGCGCTTGGGGCGCAAACCCTTTTTTCCTCTCTATCGCCATGTTGTCACGCGTGGATCGGTTTTATTAAATTCAATTTTGGCCACACAACCTACACCATAACGTCTTCTGGTGCAAACAACTGAAAGTTACGGTTATATGTCCCAGAGGCCAGCAGCTGACCGTCCGCAGTGAGATCCACGGACATGACCTTGCCAGAATCTGTTGTAAGCGTGCGAAGCAGCTGCCAATCATCGGCGCTCCACAGCTTGACGAATCCGTCGTACCCTGCGCTTGCAAAGTAGAGTCCCGATCGGTAGCTCCACTCTTCCGTTACGTCGTCATAGTCGGCATTCTTGTCTGCCCCCGCTTCCTCGTTGGTCTCGTTCACGCCGTTCATGACGACTTCACCCTTGACAGGGACGACCGGAGGCAAGGCGTCGCTCCTGAAGAACCGAATGTCGGCTACGTTGGAGACGTGGGCGGGAATAGTGTAGAGGGCTTTAAGGGAACGCATGTCCCATATGCGGATGGTGTCGTCGCCAGCGCCGGTTGCGATTTGGTAACTGGGTGATAGTCAGCACGGTCACCTCGTTGCAGTTCCTCAGAGGACACACCCATTGGGGGAAAAGGCGATACCGAAAATGGCTTGGACGTGGCCATCGAGGACCATGGCTGTGCGGCCCGTGCGAAGATCCCACACGCGCCCGATCGCGTCTAGACCGCTGAGTTTTAGGGTTAGTATGGCGGAGATGTTACAAGCAATTTATTAGTGAACCAACCCGGATGCGACGAGCGCGCCGTCGTCCTGGAACTCGACGGAGTAGACTTCTTTTGAGTGACCCTCTTGGAGGAGTAGCTCCTTTGCGGTCGCCACGTCCCACAGTCGCCAGGACGTGTCGAAGGAGGCGGATGCGACATAGTCACCCGAGGGGTGGAACGCGACACGACAGACCCGGTCTGCGTGTCCTTTCATGGTGGCGAGTGGAGCATCGCTGGTGCGTGCGATGAGTGGTGGGAATTCGGACGTGTATTGGTCTGTGCGCACCTGTCCAGAGACCAGAGATTGACGCTCATGTCCCCCGCCCCGGAGACGAGGTTCACCAATCCCTCTCCTTGTGAGAGCGTGGCTCGTGGGTGCCAGGCGACGCCTCCCACACGGTCCGCATGACCTGCAGGAATGGGGCATGATTATTACGTGGCGCATGGCGCAAGCCTGTGGGGTTATTGCTCACCACGCAGGGTTCGTATGGGCGTGCAGGCAGGAACGTTCCATAGCTTGACGGCACCCGACCAACTGCCTGTGGCAAGAATCTTGCTATTAGGGGCGAAGCGGACTTGTGATATGGGACGGTCGTCGCCGATCTGAGAACCGAGGTTGCCGAATCGCTGACCGTGATCCGAGTCAGTGGGTGGGTGGGTGGTGGTGAGATCACGATTACCTTGACTTCGCCAAATATTTTCTTTCGCAGGTCGATGATGCGTGTGAGTGGCAGCTTGGCGTGTATGCGCTGTTGGGCGACACGCTTTTGAGCTCTGCGATAACGAAGAGGGTAGGATACTGTAAGCACCTTACTGATGTCGCCTATGGGTAGGTAAAATCCAACCTGGGCAGAGAGTACTCTGCTAATCGCCGCCTGGCTTGTAGCAGCTCGAGCGAGCCCTCTGTGTAGAACTCCTCCTGTAGACGGATTAGATCTAGACGCAGTCAATGACTAGCTGAAAATGCACCTCTTCTTCGCTTTCGGATGACTCTTCCTCCTCCACCCGGAGTTCCTCCCCCCGGGCGGCATTGATTTGAGACAGTACATAGATGAGACGGTCTCGTCGGTCAGCTGCCTGTTTCGTGCGTGAATAGCGTCAGGAAACGAGGATGGGAGATGCACGTACGCGTTCACCAAAGAGCGTGATGGGCTCGCCGATCTCGCGAAGCCTTGCCTTGACGCGATTGTCATCTGTCGGCACGGCCATGCTGCGCGCCTTTTTTTTGCGCTCTAGCTCGTCGAGGATGACCTTGTTCTCCATCCTGGCCCTGTCTGAGCCCAGGTAGTTTCCATCGTCCATTAACGTGTCGAACGTGAGGTCCGCCATGATGTATGTCGTCGACGGCGTAGTAGTAGTGGCGGGTGTTTGTTTGGCAATAGCTTTGGATCTAAACAACGCCGCTCTTCTCGTGAGCTGGTTCGGTTTGAGAAAAGACTCTTATTACGTTCGTTCTCGCCCGCTTCTTTCTTGTTTCTGTACCGTCACGTTTCAACGCCATGACTCAACATCCGTCCACGGAACCTTCTGTCAGTTCAAACGGACTCAGCCCCGCTGGTCCAGACCGTACCCCTTCTCCGGCACCGAGTACGGCAAGCAAGACGCGTGGCGAGGACTACGTTTACTTTGAACGAAGCACAGAAGGCTTCTCCCCCGATGCCGTCTCCCGCGCGACTGCCGCCAAGCTCAAGCTCGAGTCCTACTACAAACTCGCAGTCGACGTCGCCATCGAGCGCAACAGCCGGTGAGTATGCCGTGATTGTCCATATTTCCTCACCGCCCATGTTCTATTCCTCAGTCGCGTCGAGCTCGAGCAAAAGATCAGCCAGGGATCCATCCCCCACGAGGCCAAGGAACGTGAGATACGCAAGTATCGTAAGCTCGAGTCTCAGCATCTCAGGCTTCGGAGAACCAAGATACGCTTGACGGATTTTCGGACGGTCAAGGTCATTGGCAAGGGCGCGTTCGGAGAGGTGAGATAGGACCGTGCCCGTCATCTACATGGCATGACGTTTCCTGTCGCAGGTCCGGCTTGTCCAGAAAGTGGATACTGGCAAGGTGTATGCAATGAAGACGTTGCAAAAAGCGGAGATGTTGAAACGCGACCAGGTCCGTCGAATCCATCCTTGGTACCCTGGCTTCGATGATCTCACTCGCGAACCAAGCTTGCTCACGTTCGTGCAGAGCGCGACTTGTTGGCCGAGTCGACTTCGCCATGGGTCGTACAGCTGTTTTATTCTTTCCAGGACCCATTGTACCTGTATCTCATCATGGAGTTCCTCCCCGGAGGTGACCTCATGACCATGCTCATGAAGTACGACATATTCTCAGAGGATGTTACACGATTCTACATGGCAGAGTGTATCCTTGCGATCGAAGCGGTGCACGACCTGGGATACATTCATCGGTATGTATCTCCTCTGAACCTAGACGCCACTCATCCCAGTGGGTCAGTGACATCAAACCCGACAACATTTTGATTGACAAGAACGGACACCTCAAATTGTCCGACTTTGGTCTTTCTACTGGACTTCACAAAACGACCGATGGGGACTTCTACAAGCGCCTCATTGAGCAAGACAAGCAACGGGATCCTGCGAGAAACAGCGTGCAGGTCAATGCAATCCACCTCACCATGAGCCGGGACCAGATTGCGACCTGGAAAGCCAACCGCCGGAAGCTCGTGAGTTTGGCTTGTCCGATGATTGTGTATGTTTGCTGACAAGCCCATGTTCTAGGCATACTCCACTGTCGGTGAGCACTGCGACCCTGCTCACGGATCTTGCGCGCAAATTTACACAAATCCCCATTAGGCACGCCGGACTATATTGCGCCCGAGGTGTTTATGCTAAAAGGGTACGGTAAAGAGTGCGATTGGTGGTCTCTGGGTGCGATCATGTTCGAGTGTCTCGTTGGGTATGCGCCGTTCTGTTCAGAAAACCCGAGCGACACGTACAAGAAGATTATCGAGTGGCCCAATTACTTGTACTTCCCTGACGAAGTGCATCTCAGCAAGGAAGCCGAGCATTTGATCCGAGGGTAAGTCGTACGTCACTTCTAGATTCCATTGCAAACTAATTTTTTTTCTGGCCGGCTCAGCATGATGAATTGGGCCAGCCACCGGCTCGGGGCGAACGAGGTTAAGAACCAACCGTTCTTTTATGGTTGCGACTGGGAGAACCTACGCTACATCGCACCTCCGTTCGTTCCGGCGTTGTCTTCCATTACGGACACATCGTACTTCCCGACGGACGAGCTTGGGAACGTACCAGACCAGCTCGAGGCGGTGGAACAAGTGGGTTCAGACAAGGACCTCGCATTCCTTGGGTCTGTCGTATTTGATTTCATTGTTGCCATTTTCTGACGGGTTGCCCCCATGCAGATTTACGTTCAAACGTTTCACTTGAGAGTGAGACGACACATTGGCCGTGTCATTCTAGATTCCACTTGGTCTGATACCCGGTCCGCTAGTACAGTAGTCATCGTCCTTGTAATCTTGGTGCTTTCCTGTGGTAATAACAAGTGTAGTTCTATCTCACGTGACCTGGAGGGGAGGTAATTACAAGTTACCACGAGTTGGTGTCGAGAACAGTCAATGTCATGACGTTCAGCGTCCCGTCACATCTTCCGCGCCAGGTCGACGTCTCCTCTCAGATTCTCTCCAAGCTCGATGCGGTGACCTTCCAGTCGCTGGACTCGACAGTCGCTTCCTCATGGCGAGCCGAGCTGGACGTGTCCATATGTTCCACCAAGGTGTGCCGTTACCCCAATCTCGTCGACGAAAACTTGACCTGGTAGAGCAGAGGCACATTCACGACCGGATACATGCGAACCGCCCTGCGTTCGAGGCCCAGTTGGCCTCCGCAAAGTCTGCTCAACAACGGCTCCGAGGTCTTGCCAGTGATATGGAGTCGCTCGACCGTTCGGTCTCGGACCCAGAGGTATGTATGTCTTGTCATTGCTGTTCGCACGTGCGGTTGTGACACATTCATCCAGAACGGTCTCACCCCGACGCTGCTCGCGGCACTCAGAAGACACCAATCCCTCGCACAAGCGTCCCTAAACGCCGACGTGCTGCACGCGTCGCTGTCACACCTCTCGGAATGCAAGACTCAGCTGGAAAATGTGCAACATTTGGTGGAGTCTGGAGATCTTCCGGCGGCGGTATCAGCGAGCGCTACGTTGATTCAGCTGCTGGACACCACGCCTTCACCCCTAGGAGAGGCGACCATCACGTCGGACATAAGGGTACGTGGCGTCGGATTGGACGCATTTCTGCATCTGACTCCGTTGTGCAGTCCAAATTACGTGTGCTCGCCAGCCGTATCGAAGAATTATTGAACAATGCATATGCACAAGGCGTGGTTGTCTCGCCGACTGACGTCATCATTCGACCTTCTGTTCTTGGTGGGTTCGTTCAAACGATCGTTGACCTTGACATTTACGTTGTGTCCAGTTCCAAATTCGGTGAACCCCGTACCTCTGTGTGCAGTGCTATCTTCGCTTTCCTCGGCCTCGCTTTCTGCACACATGACAACTTTGCGGCGTGACATCACCGCGCACTGCATTGACCAGTCACTCGACCGTCCTACTTCGTTGTCTATTTCTCAAGAACTGGATCAATCTGGGTTGCTTGTTCACAGGTTGCAGCGCCTGCCCTCGTCTACAAAGGATGGTGCAACAACCCTCGGCAGTCTATCGCGCATTCTGGAGTTCATCAATGACACGCTGTTTCCGTGTCTACCCCAATTACAGCGCGAGACATTGGCGAAGAATCTTGTCAAACCATTGGCATCATCTATCATGACGCGTCTACTCATTCCCTCACTGCCATCAAAATTGGATGTGCTTCCTTCGTTTCTGAAGCTGACAATAAATGCCGTCGACTTTGAGACTAAATATGTTGTTGGACTGCTCAAAGGGGATGGTTTCGAAAGGGAGATCCGGAATTGGGTGGACAACGTTTGCGGACACTATGAGAGAGGACGACGGCAACGCATCCTCGATGACGTTCGAGAGACTATCTTGGCGAGCGCTTCCCGTCCCAAAGACACGTTTTCAGCCGAGTTCATCACGTTTATCAACGTTGTTCAACCCAGCGCGGAATCTGCTCCTGTGGTGACGAATGATCGAAACTCAAGCGATGCTCACACCGTCAAAACAGAATCGTCGAGTTCGAGCGTTGACGCAGGGGATGCATGGGGCTTTGATGATGATAACGAGGAAGCAGAAGAAGATCGCGTTTCAGAATCTTTGGAGGAGGCTGAGCCAGATTCGAATGAAGCTTGGGGTTGGAACGACGAGTTGGCCGAAGAACCGCTCGAGACGAGTACCCAGAGTTCAGCTGATATTGTCTCTGAGGATCCTGCTGAAGACGAAGTCTGGGACGATGACCCATGGGCTGATGACACGATTGCCAACGAGGTGTCCTTACCACCCGCGGTTTTACCCAAGGCCCCGCCTTCGAGCAATCGACCACAATCCAACGGACACCCAGTAACGAATGGCCACGTTTCTAATGGGCATAGCGGCCCATACCCGCCTCCAAAACCTCCGCAAGTCGTTCACACTGTCAACAAGGAACTGTACTCGGTATCGGTACTTGTTCGACGTATCGTCCAGGCCGTCGAGGACGCTTTGCGCGAGGGCAAAGCGGTTGCATCTTCTGGCATTCTCTCCAAGTCTTCCCCCTCCTCTTCAGCTCCAGGCATGTTGATCATGCAATCTGCTCCTCTGGTCCTCGACCTGTTTTGCGCGCTGCATCCTGTGGTGGCTGCTTCGAGGCTGTCACAATCTGTTGGCCGCATGCAATTCTCCAACGATTGTTACTATCTTTCGGAGGAGACAGCTCGCGTGTTAAAGCATGAGCAAGGGCTGCCTAGTGCCCAAGAAAGGCTCGAGGAATGCAAAGATGACCTCAAGGTTTTGGCTGATAGCTGGTTTTACCAAGGCGTTGTAAGTGACCAATACGTCGTTGAGATGCGTGTGTATCGATTTGACGATTCTAGGACAACCAAATAGCAGCTCTGGAAGAGGTTTTAGGCGACGCTGACGGGTTTACGGACACATCGGACCAGGAACGCTATGATGAATGCGAGATGGTGATCACTCGAGTTCTGCGGGATGTTAGGGGTATTGCACATGCTTGGAAGGTGAGCAATCTCGTGAGGACTCTTTGTTGCTTGCTCAATCATTTGCAAAGTCGGTCCTTCCGAAAAGCAAATATTACACGGCAGTTGGACTGATCGTTGATGGCGTCTTGTCACGCATCCTGGATAGTATTTTGGCGATATCGGATATAACTGAAGTGGAGTCACACAAGTTGAGTGAGCTCTGTCGGATCTTGACAGCTCTTGAGGGATTGTTTGTGGAGGACATGAGCGAAGTGAGTGGGCTCCCAATGACGCGATCGTGATGAGCCTCACTGATCCGCTTTGTCATATCTAGTCTTCGTTTGTCGTTTCCTACGTTCCATCATGGCTGAAGTTTTCGTACCTGTCGGAACTCCTGGTACGTGATGCATGGTCGACCTGCAGCGTCGCATCCCAAATTGACTTTTTTTTCCCCTGTCCCTCCAGGAAGCATCCATGACAGACCTGACGTATCTCTTTGAGGAAGGCGCATTGGTGGACTTTGAGATCGACGAGCTCGTGATGATGGTCAGGGCACTCTTTGCAGACACGCCTCTACGGACGAAAACAATAGACAAGATCATGAACGGACATCCCGTTCGGTAGCTTGTTATTTGTCCTGCCTGTGTCCGCGTATCATATGCTGCATCATATTTTTTCAGAGTGACAACCTTCATACTTGGCAGTGCTTGACGCCCTATATATGCCATTTTGCATCTCGTCTCACTCTCTTCCGGTCTAGTAGGATACACGACACCCCAAGCCTGAAGGCCTGACTGGTAACACGCATTTCTACTGATCCATTGTCTTGCAAGAACTAACATTGATTGATGGTGTCTACTTGTCTGGAATCCAAAAAACCCAACAAAATAACTGGCTGAGCTCGTTAATCTTCCAGTAACAAGACTTGCTGTGAAGCCAAATTTCCGAAGGCATTTTCTGGGGTATTCGCGGCTTCTTTATTTGCCACCTCACTCCTTGCAATTGGTGTTCGACACGATAACCCGGGTATTTTATCTCCGTATTCAGTCTTGCATTGGTATGTGGGTCTTGCCTGCCATGAATAACACTCATTAGTCAATCAGGATCAACTAATGTCGATATTGCTCAGCCAGCCTGGATCTGGGGCTCAGTCATGCTCACAAAAGACGCATGTGATTGCTATTTGTGTCCTCGAAAGCAACGAACTCTGTTGTTGTACAAGCATTCACTGTCCCAGATGACCAGCACACTGTCGAAAATGGGCTAGGTGTCCTCCACCTCTCCCATGAGGGCCCGGGAAAACTCGAATGCAAGGCAATGGTATTGGATGTCATACGGGTGTAAGATGTAGGCTTACACCCTCCCACAACAGCTTACACCCTCCCACTGTATCAGACCTGTCCACGACTATTGCAGATAAGCCGACCCCACGCTCGACCCGCATTCCGCCAGCTCTACGGGCTCGCCGTGTCCTGCCACGCCAACGGCCGCCCGTCCTCGCTCAGCCCAGCAGCACCAGTGTTCACTCCCAACATTCTTTTAAACCCTTCGACACGTCGTACACCTAGTTCTGGACGTTCCATGTCCATCGGTGACGCGGTACGAGTGCCATATGGGTCGTTCAGACGGCTTCCCCGCCAGTCCTCTCGCTCATACAGGGGCTAGTGCGAGTTGCCGCGTCGAGCGGACGTGCGGGCTATGATAGCCCGGGCGGTCTCTGTCTGGAGTACCCACGCCAGAACTGCACGACTTCAATGGGGAGGCAGCCCGCTCGAACCTGTACGGGTTCCACTATGAGTGTGTAACTTGAATGGCACTCTGCCTTGGAGGCGCTGTGTGCTGCGAGGGTCCGATCTTACTGCTTCTGCCATCGCCGGCGTGTCCGTTCCGACGGCAAGAACGATTGTAATTCACTCAGAGACGACCGCATGAAAATTTTATACCCCTAGGTCCATCCATTACATTTGTTCGTTTGGGTAGGTATCGGGATCATCAACCTGTTTTCATTTCCTGTCTCCTTTGTTATGGTGGCTCAAAATGTGTTGCCATCGCCGTCATGATGCTGCTACATTTGACGACCTGACAGGTTACCATGCGGAATGGTTGTCTGAACAATTCCAAGCCGTTGGTTGTTGGTGCCAATCATCAGTCTGATCAAATCTAATCTTTTGATCTGACTGTTATAAGGCGCCGGCCGGCAAGGAACGCGGGCTGACACACTTGGTAGTGTGCTTGGACCCAGTCGTTCTTTGCATGCCTATCCGGATACTCCTGCTGTGTCATTTCGTCATGTCGAGAAAACAACTGGTGAGTCACTAGTGATGTGTGTACCATACGGCTTACAGTTTGTTACTTGACATTGGCAGGAAGCAAATATCGGCATAGTGGAAGTATGCTGGTCAATCGTTTGCAGAGCTCGTGCTCAACATTCTGGGTGATTGTACTACTGGCGCATTCAAAGAATTGAAACACGCTGGTCGAGGTATTTGCTTGTTGTAAGTACTAGTACATACTTGTGATACAGATTGTACTCTGATGCTGGCGGTTGCTGCAATCGCTCCTTGGTGTGTTGAGAGATTAGTGGCTCATCGTCGAGGTGGATAATATCAGTATCTGCATATCAACAGGAGATGGCCTTGGAGGAGGATATGTGAGTGGGGGGATGGAGTCAAGAGCTCACGAACCTCACGATCATGAAGTACCTGATCTCATTGAGTGACGAACCGATGGAGCCTCGAGAGCACTACTTTGACCCGAACCGTCGGCCTGTTGTCAAATGCCCGCACTGCGGGCGTTCTTGTGCTTGTGCTCGAGTGGGATGTTGCAACAATCGATAGTGCTTACAATGTAAATTACTACGCTTCATGACGGCATCAAAAACATAATTTTATTTTGAAGAGACGGTGCCGAGAAACCAACGAGACACGGTATCTACTACTTAGTAGTAGTGCTCACATCGGTCGGTCGCTATGCTAGGTCCGCACGTTCACTACCACCTTCAGTGCCTAGCAATTCCAACCTTTTCACGATTGCCGACGGCCTGCAAAGCACGTGTGCTTCACGCCCTTCCGGTAGCTGCGCACGCTGTCAAAGGACGCCCCGAGTTTTTCTCGTGCTTCCTCCATGGCTCGGTTGTTCTCCTCTTTTCGAATCGAACGGAGATGCTTGTCGATCGCAGTGAAGCTCATCCTCTTTCCACCATGGCTGAACTCCTCCCAGAACTGCTCAGGAGTGCCCTGGCGATAGCGCTCGATGATGTCCTGCAGGAGTCTGTCAGCTCAGCGACCAGAACGTTGCACCAACTTGAACTGTGTCCGAGTCGGGCAACACCTACCTTCCACTTGCACCAGTGGTTCTTCATCCCCTGCCACTGCTTGCTTTTCTGTGGGTCCTTGGTGTGGCAGCACACGGTTGGCCAATGTTTCACAGAGATCGGACAGCCCGCCTCACTAAGTCGGGTGACGTGTCGTCCCACTGTGCATTCAGTTCAGTGATGTCCAAGAATTCAGATGAGGTGGCAGGGGGATCGGGAATGTCGTCCGTCGTAAACGTGAGCACCGTGCCATCACCGAGCGTCAAGCTCTTCAGCTGTGGGCAGTGGCTCGGATTGTTTGCCTGGACCCCACTCTGGGCCCATGATGTCCTGGTGCCCTGGATCAAGGGCAGTGGCGCTCCATGGCGAGGAACGGCGAACGGCGAACGGGCACTGGCACTGTTGGTGGTGGTGCCGTGAACCAGTGGGGAGGGCACGACGGGAACGAAGCGACCAGGTGCGATCGCACGATGTCGTGCTCGGTGAGTGATGACGATCGATCGGACTGAGGTGCCACAGGCTAAAATCGTTCTGTGGGTGAGTGTGCCGTCGTTCACCCTGTCCGGTCGAGCCACACTGATGCAAATCTGCTCACTCGCACAGGCACAGTCTATCGTGGCACGTCACCCGTACCATCCACCGCCACTGCCTGAACCGCTCACTCCACAGGCCACCTCTCCGTCGTTGAGTGTGTAGGGTGTCCCTGGATCCCTCCACCAGGGGAGATGTCCCCGTATGGGCGCCGGCAGGGGTGTCCTTGTTGAGCAGCAGCTCACGACGCTTTGGCGACCTCTTCATGCGCGTCTTCTTCGTCTTTTCGACCGCTGGCACGCTCATTGAACCCATGCCTTCGAGTCCGACACCCTGACTGCCTTTGTGGGGTCGAGTCGCGCCTGGGAGAAGGCTGCCGCAAAGACACCAACGATGTCAGTGGACAGATCACCGCAAGACGAGAGAACGGGCGCCCTACCCATCTCAAGCATCACGGTCACCTCTGAACTCTCGCAGGCGCTGCTGGAGAGGTGTCGCTCGTACGCGTTGTAGCAGACGATCAACAACACGAGCGGGACGACGGACAACACAGCGAGCACGTTCAACGGAGTGGATGTTCCCTGATCGTCCGCCGATGTGGATCGTGCGCTGAGCACTGGCGGCGGTACTACTATTGGTGGTACCGTTGCCGATGCGATCGGAGAAGAACCCGACGAATCAGTGTGTCGGGTGGGCGCATCGGACGGGGACAAGGGCAGGAGGAGGCCCGAGGGGGGCACGAACGACAGCGACGGGAGCAGCTGTAAGTTGGGGAGGAGTGGGGGAGCGGAATCCTACAAAGTATATGAGCCGGCGGGCAGAGGAGAGCGTGTGGAATGTGTACCAAGTGCCTTGGTATTTCCCGTATCCGCCTTGCACGATCTCGTACTTTCCAGGGAGTATTTCCTTCTCGAGTATCTTTGTGCGCCTGCCCTTCTCTATGCCCGCGACCTTGAGGATCTGTGTCGCATTGACATACGAGTCACCGCGTCTGCGCATGACTGCGATACCGCGGACCATGCACTCGTACACCTAAACGCGGCGGTAAAACTCTGGGAGTAGGCGTGGAGATGGAACGAACCTGCACGGACGAGTAAACGGCATTGTATATTTTGACGGGGGGCTGCTGGACGGGCTGCATGGACGTTGTACACGCCCGGACGCGACCTCGGATGGACGCGCACTACACTAGTGTCGGAGCTGAAATTCGTGGGAGAGAGATGATCACTCCCAACGTTCCATCAAACCCTTCAACACGTCGTACACCCAGTTCTGAACGTTCCATGTCCATCGGTGACGCGGTACGAGTGCCATATGGATCGTCCAGACAGCTTCCCCGCCAGTCCTCTCGCTCATACAGGGGGATGCCGAACAGGTCTGCAATGCGTGGTATACTATGTGTTTGTCCCCAATAATCTAGTGCGAGTTGCCGCGTCGAGCGGACATGTGGACTATGATGGCTCGGGCAGTCTCTGTATGGAGTATGCTCGGCACGCCAGAACTGCGTGACTTCGATGGAGAAGCAGCCCGCTGGAACCTGTACGGGTTCGAGTATCATTGTGTAACTTGAACGGCACTCTGCCCCGGAGACGCTGTGTCCTGCAGTCCGTTCTGACGGCAAGAACGATTGTAAGTCCTAGTCATCCCTGAGACGACCGCATTTTATACCCCTAGGTCCATCCATTACATTTGTTCGTTTGGGTAGTAGGTAGTAGGTATCGGGTTTATCAACCCTTTTATATTTCCTCCCTCCTTTCTTACGGTGACTCAAAACGCGTTGCCGCATCGCCGTCATGACGCTGCTACATTTGACGACTTGACAGGTTACCATGCGGAATGGTCATCTGAACAATTCCAAGCCGTTGGTTGTTGTTGCCAATCATCCGTCTGATCAAATCTAATCTTTTGATCCGACTGTTAGGCGCCGGCCGGCAAAGGAACGCGGGCTGATACATTTGGTAGTCCTCTGTTTCGCCACTGAAATGGAGCATCACACAAGGACTTGAAAACCTCCAGCAAGGCTCCTATATCGTTTCGGATGCTGCTGAATGCTCGCGCAAATCCAACTCTTTTCGTGCCTCTCAGAAAGAGATTACCGCGAGCTTGCTATTTGACAGCGATATTTTGCGTGTGTGCCTGGGCCCAATCGTCCTTTACATGCCTATCCGGATACTCCTACTGTGTCATTTCGTCGTGTCGAGAAAACAACCGGTGTGTCACTAGTGATTTGCATACCATACAGCTTAAAGTTTGTTACTCATTGGCAGGAAGCAAATATCGGCATAGTGGAAGTATCCTGGTCGATCGTTTGCAGAGCTCGTGCTCAACATTCTGGATGATTGTACTGTATTCAAAGAATCGAAACATGCTGGTCGAGGTATTTGCTTGTTGTAAGTACTAGTACACACTTGTGATACATATTGTACTCTGATGCTGGCAGTTGCTGCAGTTGCTCCTTGGTCGTGCTGAGAGATTAGTGGCTCATGGATGGTGCTTTCCATGATCCATTGCTATTATTATTCCATTCAGTCAGCTTATCTATGTCTTGTATTGTCATGGGTAGATGAGTCTCAATTGGCATATAGGTGTAAAACAAGAATGAAAAAGACAATTGTAGAGTACCACGGTATGATCAAATCTTCCAACAGGATATCCAGGATTCTCCCAACAAAGATCTATCAACATCAGGAGGTTGATATGTTTGAGTGGGAGATATGACCAAGGAGTGAACAGGAAGACAAAAGTGAGACCTATTCCAAGGAGCAATCCATGCAAAAAGGTTCTCATTGCCAGATTCAATCCAGCCATCTCTCCCATCTGAACTCCCAAAAGAAACCTGATGCTGTATCTTCAATACTTTGATGGACTTGTCTGAGGATCCAGAGACAATATGGGTACCATCAGGTGAATAATCAACAGAGTAGATAGAGCCACCATGCCCAAGGAATGGACCTGCCACAAGCTGACCACTAGTTGCATTCCAAACTCTAATGGTGTTGTCCTCAGAGCCAGAAACAATATGAAACCCATCAGGAGAATAGTGAACAGATGAAACTGAATGTGTGTGTCCCTGTAATGGCCCTATCACAAGCTGACCACTAGTTGCATCCCAAACTATAATGGTCATGTCTCCAGAACCAGAGACAATATGGGTTCCATCTGGTGAATAGGCAACAGAGTAGACTGTATCTGTGTGTCCCTTGAATGGGCCTACCACAAGCTGGCCACTAGCTGCATTCCAAACTCTGATTGTGTGGTCCTCTGAACCAGAGACAAAGTGCCTTCCATTTGGTGAATAGGCAATTGAGTTGATATCATCTGTGTGTCCTTTGAATGGACCTGCCACAAGCTGACCACTAGTGGAATCCCAAACCCTAATGGTGTTGTCCCCAGAACCAGAAGCAATATGGGTCCCATCAGGTGAATAGGTGACAGAGTAGACTGTGGCTGTATGTTCCTGGAATGGACCTGCCACAAGCTGACCACTAGTGGAATCCCAAACCCTAATGGTGGTGTCACTAGAACCAGAAGCAATGTGGGTCCCATCAGGTGAATAGGTAACAGAGAAGACTGGGTCTGTATGTCCCTGGAATGGGCCTGCCACAAGCTGACCACTGGTTGCATCCCAGACTCTCACAGTCATGTCCCAAGAGCCAGAAGCAATATGGGTACCATCAGGTGAATAGGCAACACAGTTAACATCAGCAGTGTGTCCCTGCATAGGATCTGCTAGAAGGTGACCACCAGTTGCATTCCAAACTCTAATGGTGTTGTCTTCAGAGCCAGAGGCAATTTGAGTCCCATCAGATGAACAAGCAATAGAGTATACTGAATTTGTATGTCCTTGAAGTGGATCTGCCATGAGTTGACCACTGGTTACATTCCAGACTCTAATGCTGAGGTCTTGAGAGCCAGTGACAATTTGATTCCCATCAGGAGAATAAGCAACAGAAAAGATGGCTTCTTTGTGTCCCTGGAATGGACCTGCCACAAGTTGACCACTAGTTGCATCCCAAACTCTGATAGTCTTGTCATCTGAGCCAGAGACAATGTGAGATCCATCTGGTGAATACACCACAGAGTTGACCCTCTCTGTGTGTCCCTGGAAAGGACCTGCCACAAGTTGACCACTAGTTGCATCCCAAACTCTAATTGTGTCATCATCTGAACCAGAGACAATGTAGATTCCATCAGGTGAATAGGCAACAGAGTTGACGAAAGCTGTGTGTCCTAGGAATGAACCTGCCATCAGCTGACCACTGAGTGAATTCCAGACTCTAACAGTCATGTCTTCAGAGCCAGAAGCAACATGGATCCCATCTGGTGAATAGGCAACTGAATAGACTGAATCTGTGTGTCCCTGGAATGGTCCTGCCAAAAGCTGCCCATTGGTTGCATTCCAGACTCTGATAGTCCTATCCCAAGAACCAGAGACAATTTTATCCCCATCAGGAGAATAAGCAACACAAGTAACAGCTTCTGTGTGTCCCTGGAGAGGACCTGCCACAACCTGACCACTAGCCACATTCCAAACCAAAATGGTGCTGTCCCAAGAGCCAGATACAATATGAGTCCCATCAGGTGAATAGGCAACACAAAGAACTGCAGCACTGTGCCCTTGCATAGTATGAACCTCAGCTGGCCAATGTGCAGGATGTTGCAAGGTGATTGGGATATGCTTTTGGAGATGACTCTGCCAAAGCAAACAAAGTGGTGAGTTGGTGGGGGTTTGAGCCATGGCTGATAGATAGAGGTGAGGGGTGGATTCTTTCAACACAGGGGCAAATACTTGGATGAACTGGGACCCATCCGAAGCTAATGTGGCAGCCTTATGGTCCTGTGGAGCTTTGATTCAGTACTGACTACATATTGTTATGAATAATCTTACCTTGGCCCATTTTCTCAGAATAGCACAAGTCTCGATGGCAGATAGGATAAACAGCTGTGGTGACAAGACTGACAGAAGACTGATGGCCTCCAGCCAGTAGGGGAAGAATCTCTCAAAGAAGATTGTGATCTCATTCAACAGGTCCTGGTCAGCAGCAGGAACGCCATCTTCCAGGTGAACCATCCAGTATTGGCAAGCATACATCAACTGTGGTGGAATGGCTCTCCTCACCCAACTTGGCAGGTCAGAGATAGCCGAGTTGCGTTGTCGGGAGTCTTTCAGACCACATATGTTGAATCGAAGATTTTTTGCATGCATGCAAGCAATGCTCGCCCGAGACAGAGTGAATGCTCCGATTGAATGTTGACATGGAAGGTGGTACTACGTGATTCATCCAGTAGGAAATCACGGAATGAAGTGTGAAGTGGTCGAATTGGTTTCTCTTCATCAAACACGCCATCCAGCAAAGATCCCATGGGTTTGATGATATCTCGAACATACAGATTTTCGTCCGACTCGAAGAGAACACAAAGCGCAGTCAGGGATAGTGGCTCCTTCAGCGACAGTACGGTCGCCATCACCTCTTGAAAGGAATGCTGAGACTCACTCCAGGTAAAGAGTTGACTCAGAACCGCTCTGTACAATTGATCTAGAGGGCGGATCGTGGTATTGCCGTCATGTTGTAACAGCGTCTTCAGTCGCTTGCTTGGGCTAACTCCGATGCTACCACGTCCCTGAACAAATCCGCATGCAGTGGAAGCCCATTGAAAGAGATGTTGTGAGTGGTGGACGAGCAGTCGACACCACTCCTGGTGGGGCCAAGAAGTTTCAAGTTCAGTGTATTGGTGGAGTGAATGCAGGATGAACTTCTCGATGTCCTCGTCGACATCCTTATCTAAGATATCCCCCATGTGTTTGCGAACTAGATGTGGGGTAGAAGGGAATGCAGAGAGGATATCGCTTTCGGGTCGAGTGGTAATGAGAAAGCGAAGGTTGGCAGGAAGGGAATTGTCAGAGATGTGTTGAGAGATAGTTCGTAGAATCTGTTCACGACCATCTCGATCACCACTTTCGTCGAGGGCGTCGATGACAATGATCAATGGGCCAATGAGGTGAAGATGCTGGCTAGGTTCTATAATGAGCCGTTTCATTTGCTCAAACGGCGACGGCGACGTCCGTAGTGCTCGATTATCCTTCACGATGTCCCAAAGGGCGGATTTGTACTGCAGATCGTGATCAGATAGGTCGCGTGCGATAGTGCTGAACAGATTTTGCAGATTTTGCCTCGCGACGTCTGTGGTTGAAAAGCAATATGACGAGCCTAGTCGCTTTTGCTCATCGTACCGTCGGGCGATGGAGTGAGCCACTGCAGACTTGCCCGAGCCAGCCACGCCACTGAGCAAGCAAACTCGCGCCGCATTCTCGCCAGGATCGTTGAGGACGTCACATATCTCGCGGAGGAAGGACTCGCGCGTCCCAGACAGGCATCCCTTTTCTTCCGCATACCTAGCCCCGCAAGCGTATGGCATGTCATTCAAGTCGATCGATTCAGCTGTCCAAGTTCGTGAGCATCTGCCTGTGGTTCAAGGAATGAGACCTACCAGCATGTTCCACTATATTCATCATGCGAACGACAGTGACACCCGTTTGCACTGACACTCCCTCCAAGAACGCCGTCTTGAGTTCTCGCAACTTGTTCTCGTAATCCGTAATCCTAGCATCGATATCGGAGAACGTGTATTTCGCTGTTCGAATCCCTAAACATGGAGGTGAGGAGTATGCATCATCAATTAGACGACGACTGACAAAAGTTCTTCTGCTTGACGTATTCGGTGATGAAGTAACCACACTCCGTCACTTGCAGTATCAAAAGCTTGATCGTCTTGACGTGTGCCTTGATCGCCTTCAAGGGTTCGGCATCGTTGACGAAGCTGAAGACGTCGCTCATCATGCCTGCCAAGCGAACGATCCGGTCGTCGCGGTCTCTCTGGTTCACGAGCACCTGTGAGGACCGTCATCAGGGATCAGCGATAACAAAATCATCGATAAAGAGATATACCTTGTTTGCAGCGGATAATACGGACCAAGCAAGCGACATGTAGGGATGAAGCTGTGTCACATTCAGGCCAGTGGCAGTCAGGACGGTGAACGTCAAATACCTGTGCGATACTAGCCACGATCTTGTCGAACAGGTCGATCCTTTGCAACAGAACGCCAAACATCTGATCAGACGTCATCAACCCAGTTGCAACCCTTTGGCCAATGTCAACCGCCGTGCTCAGCGCCCCGACAACTGCGGGCGTGGGAACGAGTGCTCCGACCGCTTCGGTCGCCCCGGTGACAGCGTCTGCGGCTTGACGTTCATCCGCATTCACGTTCCCATGCTTGTCGGAGGATACAGTGAACTTGATCGTAAACCCAGAATGACCGGAACCATCCAGGTTGGGGAGAGGCTCCTCGAATACTTTGATCAGAGAGATCACATCAGCAGAAATCATGACACCAAATGACTTCATACCGCCATTCTTGAGATTTTCCAGCACGTTGCCGATAGTACCAGCGAAACTGCCAACCAATGTGTCCTTTCGCGTGAAATGCTTTTCATAAACCTTCACGATGATGGTGGAACGTTCCTCGCCATCACTGACACTATTCAGTTCCCTGCCGTGGAAACGGCGAGAATGCACCCACAAAAACAAATTCTCATTCCATGAGGCATAATTCTTTTTTTCCTTTGCTTTCTTCGTCATCCGTGATGTATCGCCCACGGAAAATTCGAGTTGATACTTCCTCGCAATCGAAAGCTTTCGCTGCTCTAGTGTACGAAGTCCGATGTCTGAAACAAACGAATGTGAACTTGCAATGACAGGAGTGGTGTTGTTTGAATGGCGAACCTTTGATGATGATCGTCTTTGCCGCCCTAAAATCTCGCTCAGCACGTTGCCATGGATGATGACAGGATGTACATACGACATGGGCGGATTCAAGGCTGGGCTGGGGTTGTCTGTGTTCATGGTTCTGTGGGTGATATACAATGACTGGGAGGACGGTGTTGGGTGCGGCGAAGCTGGGGAACAACCAAGCTGTGCTGGTATGCGGACGGTCAGTTGGGTGCTAATCGGGTCTTGGCATCCAACCCGAGAACTTCCGAAGAAGATTTTGATTGAAATAACAACGGTTCAACGGTCCAGATTGTCCCAAATATGCCATCCTAGCAGAGCACGAAGACGTCCCCAACGACATAATTACACCGTCACAATGCAATTCCTTCATCGTCCGAGCCGATCAGAGATCGGTGAGCGGATAATTACTGGCAATGGTAAGTGATCTTGCAAGCAAGAGGGAAATTACGAATGAAAATCCTTCTGAACCGCTCCGCGCGCACGTCCCGATCCGGTCCAATCTAATGCGCCGAGTCGTTTCCTTTTCCTTTCATTCCCGTCCTCGTCATAGTTTCTTTTTCTCTCTCTTTGTCTACTTTGTTACCCTCTCCCTCTATGTATATAAACCCTCCGTGGGTTTTGGGAAGGCAATATGGTTTTCCCAAGAGTACGACCCCTTGCAACTTGCCCTGGGGGGGATTCGAACTTCGGACAACCGGAATTGTGTCATTGATCCCCTGACATGATCCATCGATCGCATTGGTGGACTTGAGATCGACGAGCTCGTGATGATGGTCAAGGCCCTCTTTGCAGACACGCCTCTACGGACGAAAACACTAGACAAGATCATGAACGGACATCCCATTCGGTAGCTTCTTGTTGTCCCGCCTGTGTCCGCGTATCATATGCTGCATCTTTTGAGAGTGATAGCCTTCAAGTTCATACTTGGCACCTATATATGACACTTTGCATCTCGTCTGCACTTTCTTCCAGTCCGCAGGATGTAGCGGGATACATGACACCCTACTAAGCCTGACGATTGCAAGCCAGTTTCTGACTTATTCTCAGCCCTCGAGGTTCTGCTCGAGTTCATTATCCTCCAGTGCACAAAGGCCTTCTTCGTCTGACTTTTAAGGTATGTGCACTTCGTCTTCATCCTCGGAATCCAGGAAGTGGGAATTAATACCGCCTGCCAGTGCGTACCCACAATCAGAGTACACTATGTTGTTATCTGCTGGGTCCGTTGTGGGAGGAACCTCAAAGTGATCAGCACCACAATAAAGAATGACGGCAGCGCAGCCATCCCATCACTCTCCCCTACAACTTGATCCCTACCCGCTCTTTTCAACACAGGTGATCCCGACGACGTGACATGACGTGGCGCGACTCGAGCGAACATAAATCGACTGTTGGAGGCCTATGCTCGTCAGAGTATACATCCTAAATGTCAGTTACTTGTTTGAAAATCAACCACTAGGTTCAAACTAGATGATACACTGTAAGATTGCTCCGTACAAATATAAACATGCTCGTTTGGTAAACTAGGTCGTGCAAGTAAAGACTAAAGAGTAGCATAGGGGGAAAAAGTCATGCTGGAACAGTCGTCTTCGAGCCCGAGACCAAAGGGTCATCTACCAAAGTGAATGAAAGGAACCCAAGAAGTGAATGGAGCGCCAGAGTCACGAAGTTTCTGGACGGCACAGTGCAATGCTACTGCTGCCTCCGTAGTGTCGGGAGCCCGGCCAGCATCTCGAAAGAGGTGCTCGTACACGTCCCTCGCCACCTTTGGCGCGTCATTGTCCATTATCGACCACATCGTCCCGATGACACTACCATACCCGGCAAGAAGCATCCCAGCTGCAAGATGAACGGATTCTTCCGACAACGACTCATCTCCTTGCGCAGTCTGACAGGCAGAAAGGAATGCGAGTCCACCTTTGGGGCGGGATAATTGCATAATATCCGAGAGCTTCAAGCGATGATAGTTGGCGAGGCATAGCCCGCTATCGAGCGGTTTCATGGGATCTTGTATTCCATGACATGCAAAATGGACCCAGTCGGTATTCTTCAACTTCTCCTTGACATCCTCGACAGTGCCATCAGAGTTCTGGAGGGTTACAAAAGGGGATTTCTTGCATAATTCTCTGGTGGAATCAATCTCGTGCTTCACCGAAAACAGTGGATTAAGTCCGTCTGTCGGTGGCTGAGGGACGGCAAGTAGGCGAAGTGTGGAAGAAGGGTCGCGCAAGCTATTCTGAGGTGATGATGCGAGCGAAGTCAAAGTTGGCAAATAGGAAGATATAACGAAATCAGAAAGTTTTGTGCCCGCCTCGGCTGTGTGATAAAGGCCGGCAGCATGTATGGGTAAAAAGGAAAAAGGACCGGTTGGACACCAGAAAATACGAGTCATTTTATCAGTGCCAGATGGCGGACTCTAATCTAGAGTCAGAATAGATCGGCATTGTGAGACTTATATCAACGACTTACCGAAAAGCCGAGTGCCTGAAGAACAGGGTTTACAGCATCATTCCACAGGAGTTTCAGAATGAACTGGTACAACTCGGTCGGAGTATATTCTTCGGATTGTTGTGGCTTCGTCAGTTTTGCTGCCCTGTCACTACCATCAACAAAATCTCCATCCAGCAACAAGTCGATAAATTTTTTCGAGAGGTCTATATCTTCACAGGGGATGAGTTCATAGAGGGCATCGCGGGGGAAAATAAGACGATGCTGCTTGAGTAGCTCGCGGAGCATTATTCGGGAGGATTCCATATGAGCATAGCAAATTTTAGGGAGGGGTACATGGATAACGCTCTCCAACTCCGCCATAACGATCAATGCATCACATGTTTCTTTGGCGGCTGTGAGGTAAACAACTGGTCCGGAGATTGCCAAAGCAGAAAGTTGCCTGATCGTCTTCGAAAGCAAGAATCGGTCGAAACCTGGCAAGGACCGTATCTGAAGGAGGAGATTCTCCTGTCTAAGTGCAAGATTGTGATGTCTTTGGATGTCTTTCTCGAGCAATCGAGTGTCAGCGACTGAAATGTTTGCTGGCTGGCAGGATGTGGTGTTGTCTCGATTACTAGCACGTTCCAGCTCCTGTGAGATTTGTCTGAACTCATGAGCGAGGGCAGGATGCGCGTGAGCTAGGTCATCAACTGGAGTGCGAAGCTGCAGGAACTGAGTCCAGACAATGGAACGGCCTTGCTCGAGCCACTCGACAGCCAGTTCAGGATGACCAACTTCAAGAGCGGCGGCAACTGAGTGGCTTGTGACATCAGCTGCTTTAACAAGTAGACGATGACGCTCGGTGACCAGGAGTCCGAGCCATGCTAATTGTGGGAGAAGGTCGAGAGAAGAAGCACATGCATTAAGGAGAGTTGTGGTATTTCCCTGAAGTTGCGCACAGGAAATCCAGGCACGAGCGGCACGAAAGCGGACGGAAGCAGGACCAATGGAAGCACGAGTGGCAATTGAAAAATTGAAAGCAGCAGCAGACAGATCAGAAGGATCATGAGAGTGCTTAAAACGGATATTGAATGTCTGCCCAAGGTCGATCAACCAGGTTGGTTTGATGGGATGGCCATCAGAAATGAGGTTTATTGCCTGCTCCATCATAGAAATGGATGTAACAATGTCCGAATGGTCGCCAAAACGCTCAAAGCGACTGGATAATGAGCTCCCGAGGTTCTTCAACTGACCTGCCAGTGGCTTGTCTGGATGGACGTCAGGTGTCAGACAGACAGCCTCCTCTCTGATTGAGATGGATCTATTTAGATCCGCGAGGTCCCCGAGACGCTCATAACGACGAGATAATGAGTTCCCGAGGTTGTTCAACCGACCTGGCTTGTCTGGATGGCCGTCGGGCGTCAGACAGACAGTCTCCTCTCTCGTCGAGATGGACCTATTTATATCCGTGAGGTCCCCGAGACGCTCAAAGCGACTCAATAATGAGTTCCCGAGGTTGTCCAACCGACCTGGCTTGTCTGGATGGCCGTCGGGGATCAAACAGACAGCCTCCTCAAACATCAGAATGGACCTGTTTAGATCTGCGAGGTCCCCGAGGCACTGAAAGCGATAAAATAATGAGTTCCCGAGGTTGTTCAACCGACCTGGCTTGCCTGGATGGCCGTCGGGTGTCAGATAGACAGCCTCCTCTATGATCGAGATGGACCTGATTAGATCCGTGAGGTCCCCGAGACGTTCAAAGCGACGAGATAATGAGCTCCCGAGGTTGTTCAAGCAACTCGGCTTCTGTAAATGACCGTCGGGTATCAGACAGACAGCCTTCTCTCTCGTCAAGATGGACCTGTTCAGATCCGCTAGGTCCCCGAGGCACTCAAAGCGACTGAATAACGAGTTCCCGAGGTTGTTCAACTGACCTGGCTTGTCTGTGTGGCCGTCGGGTGTCAGGCAGACAGCCTCCTCTGTCATCGAGATGGATCTGTTTAGATCCGCGAGGTCCCCGAGACGCTCAAAGCGACGAAAGAATGAGGACCCGAGGTTGTTCAACCGACCTGGCTTGCCCGGATGGCCGTCGGGTGTCAGACAGACATCAAGATGGTCCTGTTTATATC